>JAIUCV010001548.1:0-83022 GCA_026724425.1 Erythrophleum ivorense | reverse complement strand
TTACTAACCTTAGTGTATATACATTGGTCAACCTTATATTCTTCAAAGCCCAAAGAGGCTATTATCTTATCAAATTTCAAATATCATTGTCTATAAGCTTGTTTTAGACTATAAATTGATCTTTTTAATTGACAAACTAGATGCTCATTATCTTTTGCTTAATAACCCTCAGGTTGGTGTATGTATACTACTTCATTTAGGTCACCATTCAAAAAAAATTGTTTTAACATCTATTTAATGTAACTCCAAATCAAAATGAGCTACAAATGCTATAATAATTCTAAAAAAATTTTTAGTGGATACTAGTGAAAATGTTTTATTAAAATTAACGCTTTTTTCTGAGTAAAGCCTTTACCACAAATTTAGCTTTAAACCTTTCAATATTCCCAGGTGAATTTTTCTTCATTTTAAACACCTATTTGTAACGAATTGGCCCTATAATTATTAGGTAATTCTATAAGCTCCCACACACTTCATTGTTAGCCATAGATTTCATTTCCTCATCCATGACATCTCTCCACATATTAGATTGAGGACAAGAAATAGCATCCTTATAATTCTGAGGGTTAACAACATCCTTAACATCATAGGCATCTTCACTAAGGTAAATTATAAAATCATTAGTGATAGCAGGCTTTCTTTGTCTAACTGATCTCTTCACAGACATTTGTTCATCTAGCTCAATTGGTTGTGGGACTTCAATAGGAGGATTGACAACATTCTCAGTTGAAAGGTGATTTTCAATAGAGGAATTAGATGATATGCTATTATCAAAAATAGGCAGAGGCAAAAAGACATATTTTGGAGTATTCGTAAAGTCTCATGAGAGGGAACAATGGTCTTAGTTATATCAAGTTTCAAAAATTTAGCGTTCATAGATTCCATAATTTTGGAATCTCTACCAAGATAAAAGAACCTATTCCCTTTAGTGTGGTCTGGATATCCAATGAAAAAGCAACGACTAGTTTTTGGGTCCATTTTCTTTGCTAAGGGATTATTAAATCTTAATTTCTGCTGGACAACCCCAAACATGAAAGTGGTTTAAACTAGGTTTTCTTCTTGTCCCAAAGCTCAAAAGGTGATTTTGGCACAGATTTGTTAGGAACTATATTTAGTGTATAAATGGCTGTTTTCAAGGCTTCACCCTATAAGAATTTTGGCAAGTTACATTTACTTATTATGCTCCTCATCATATCTTTAATTTTGTGATTACGCTTTTGTGCTACACTATTTTGTTCAGGGTTACCAGGCATGATATATTGTGAAACAATTCCACAATCTTGCAAGCATTTTGCAAAAGGTCTTATATGCTGGTCTGTGGTATTATGTTAACCATAATACTTTTCACCACAGTTAAATCTCACTATCTTTATCACTTTTCCCAATTGCTTTTCTACCTCAATTTTAAAAATTTTAAATTTTTTAAGAGTATTAGATTTTGCTTTAATTAAATAAAGATAGCCAAATAGAGAAAAATCATCAATGAAAGTGAGAAAAACCTATTACCACAAATAGTAAGAGAAAGGGATCCACTAATGTCTGTATGAATAATTTTTAAAAGACTTGAACTTTCAGTCGCACATTTTTTTTACTCTTAGTGAACTTTCCTGTAATACAATCCACACAAGTCCTTAAATCATCAAACTTTAAGGAAGGTAAAATATTTTTTTTAATTAATCTTTCAACTCTTTCCTTATAGATATGACCTAAGCACTTATGCCATAATGAAAATGATTTTTCTTTAATTTGTAAACATTTTGACAACCACATTTTCTGTATTTAAAAAAGAAAAAATATTGTCAGAAATCAAAGATAATCTATATAAACAATCTACTAAATTTCCATTAACCAATAACATGGGAGTTTAACATTAATTTATTTTTTCATTGCCGAAAGTAAAATAAAAACCAAAATATATCTAAACAAGAAATGAAAATAAAATTTCTCCTAAAAGAATGTACATAAAAATTGTCTTTCAAAATAAGTTTATATCCAGTTGCCAAACTTGTAACAAACAAAAACTAAAGGATTACTTCCAAATTTCTATTTATTCTTTAGCCAAACTTTAAATTTTGTACAAGCATTTTTCTTATGCCACTTTCCCTTACACTAGAAACACCACACTTTTTTCTTAATGGGAGTTGGGTTAGGACCTCCTATATTATGGTGCTAACCACTATTTGGTTTTCTTGAACTTTGATTCTTATGAGGAGTATTAAATTGATTTTTTTTATGTTTCCAATTACCCATGCCAGAATGGGGTAAGGGTTATATCATGGGATATGTTACTCTTTTCTTTTTTTAATTTCTTTTCTTTAGCCACACATTTGGTAATAAAGTCATTAATGGTCCACTTCTCACCAAAGATATTATAGGCAGTTTTGATTTGTGTAAATTTGGTAAGTAGGCAATTCAAGGCATGTGAAACAATAAAATTTTTATTTAGGTTAATGCTATGAACTTTCAGTTTGGTTTGAATGTGAACCATCTTTAAAATAAACTCTCTTACTCCCCTCATTATTGTCATACTTCATATCAGTCAACTTTTTCATTAGATATCCAAACTTAGCGGTATTAGATATTTAGTATTTTTCTCCCAAAACACTAAGAAATTTTTTAGCACTTATAGTTTTAGGTAAGCCACTAAGTAAGTGTTCAAAGATGGTCCTCTTAATGGCAATTAGACTAAGTCTGTTAAATCTCTCCTATTTGACTAAAAACTCTTTTTGTTCTGTTGTACTCTTCTCATTCACTTCAGACTTACTTTCGTGTAGTGCTAGATCAAGATCAACAATTCTTAAAGAAAATTAAAGAGAGTTCTACATCTTACTTCAATTTGTTATAATTTAATCTAGTTAAAATCTTAATTGAAGCAGAATAATTATTCATGAAAAAAGTAATTATAAAATAAGAATGCATTATAATAAACAGTAAAGGCAATTTATATATAACTTTAATCAAAACAAACTATCATAGTGAGGCCTATGTAATAGCATATTTTTTTTTAGACAGAATGTACAAATCAAAATCACAACCAAGATTAGAATCTCAGATGAGTTAATCCATGAGAATACATTGGGTTTAAAAACTTATCCCCTTCAGGTAGATAAGTATTTTAGGCTAATGCATTCCCCCAATAACTTCATCCAAAATCAACTTCCCATTATAACATACAACAACTCTTTTTGGATAGGTTATAGCATGAGATAATTAGAGATTTTTCTCAAATTACAAAGAAAATTTTATGAATCAATATGAGCAATTCCACTTTGGTGGCAACTATCTATAATAATTCATGAAATTTTTTGCATAGGAATTAATCTTATCTTGGCCAAAATCATGGTCTAGTTTTTAAGGAGATGTAACCAAATATAACGCTGATAACTCCCTAATTTATGATATAAAAGGATTATATTTGAGATAAAAACTAGGGAGTCAAATGCCTTCTTCTTGATTAATAGAGTTAAAATGGATTCAATCAAATAAAATAAAGAAAGTGTTTTATTGTGTTTTCTTTAGCAGTTTGAGCCTCACTTTTTGATTGATTTCAATTTCAGGAAAGATAAAAGAAGAAAGAAAGAATTGAGAAAAGGGAAGGAAGCTGAGAAGTGAGAAAGTACAAGTGGATCAAGCAGTCTCGCTACAGCCGAGGATGGAATTCGCTATGGCGAAAACACACTTTCGCTATAGCGAGGGAGGTACTTCGCCACAGCGAAGTCGCGAATCATACAAATTCCAGGGAGAAACTCGCCATAGCGTAGCAGTAGCGAGAAAAGAAGAAATCTGAGAACTCTAAGAGAGCTCGCTATAGCGAGAAGCACTCCTCGCCATAGCGAGATCGGTCCCTGAAACGCACAGTTTTATTTATCAAGCTATAGAAGGCGGGGAGAATTAGGGTTTCGTTTCATTCAGCAATTGGAGAGAGTTCTGGCCGACTAGGAGTGAAGAAAACACATCCAAGGTGTTGGAGAGCTTCAATTTGATCGGGGAATTCGTCAATTCTAGTGATTTATCTTCTGATTAGGTATTTCTACTCCATCTCCTCTCTTAGTTGATGATATTAATCATGTTTGCTGAACTTGTCTGTGGAATTCAAGCAATGAACGGCTAGATTTTGTAATCCTTAGGAATTTTATGAACCTTTTATCTGTAGAGATTATTTTCCCTTGTTGATTCTGCAGTTTATTGAGAATAGTATTGTTTAATCTGAATTATATTTCATTCTATTGGGTGGCCCTCCTTTAGTTTGATTGTGGATTGAGTAATTAACCTTTGATGGAAGGAAATTGCTTATAGACCATTGGTTAAACAACTTAGGATTGGATATAATCTGATTTGCACTTGAGATAGAAATATTCTCGAGGGCCCTAGGTAGTCAAAAGAAGGTCTGCACGTAATCAAATATTAACCTCTTCTTGAGACATCAAGAGTGAGTGGATATAAGGGTTCAATTGGATCGAAAGACAATTGCATCTACTTTAAACCTTGACTATAAATTTGCTTTAAAGCCGTTTAATTAAAAGGGAAATAATATGACATTTGATAAAAAGGGGATTAAATTTCCTAAGGTGTTTTTGATTGCATAATTCCAATACAACTATCGTTTATTATTTGTTTTTGCATCATTCTCATAAATCCATTTATAATTTGATAGTTTAACTAAAATGAACATGAGAACTCTAATGCCTAATTGCAATTTGTATTGATTCTCTGAGGGGAACGACCTTGATTCATCACGTACTACGATTGCGACCCGTACACTTACGGTGTCATAATTTAGTGAGCATCAAACGCCCTTATTGATCATGAACAAATTTCATAACATTCCAAAGAGGCACTATGCACATACAATTAGAATAAGATCATATTTTTTCAAAAATAAACATATTAAAACATGTACTTTAGGTTGAGAGTATATAAATATATATTATCATATAAGGAGGAGTGAACATCATTATAATATTTAAAATATAGTAAATTAATTTTTCAATACATCATTTCTCAAAATATTATCCATATAAATATTAAAATGTATTTTATATTATCAATATTTATATAAAAAATATTTATAGTGGCTAAAAAATTATGAATCATATTCTAAAAAATCACATTTAAAATTTAGATCACAATGCAAAAAACAACACTTAAAAATTCAATTTGTAGAATGCATACTCTCCCTCACTCTCTAGAGCCGTGAGTGGACGTGTAAAACAGGCTTCATCTTCTTCCTTAAATGGGGTCAACTTGTGTCCAGAAAAACAGGTCATGCAAACCCACATTGAAATACAACCAATTTAAGAGCCTTTTTTTATGTGTTTTTCTCTAAGTTTTCATGTGGGTTTCATTCCATCTTATCTTAAACATATTAGCACCAAAATTCTCAATTATTATCATAGATTTAGAGGTTTTTTAATGCAAGAACCTCTTCTTAGAACAGACGATATGGAGCTTAGATTAGGACGTTTTAAAACATTTTTCATGCAATTTTTGTGCGTGTTTCATTCAAAACAAATCAATAGGCAAAGCTTCGAATTTAATCTACAAATTTGTACGATTTCAATGCATAAAAAATAGGTTCTTAAAAACGTCTCCATAGGGGGGGTGTAAAATTTTTTTGAATGAAATTGCAATAGAATTAATTAATTTTTAATTGTAATTGGTGTGTGGGTTTGTCTCATATCATCACAAGAAACACTATATTCAAAAATTATTCAACAATTTGAAGCAATTCGTGAGAATTATAATTCAAATTTGAGGCATCAATTGATTCAAAATTTCAATATTTACAAAAGCCTTAAGGTCTTGGGTTCAAATTTATTTAAAAATCATCTAATTAAAATTTCAAAACTTATATGAATAAAAATTTTAAAAGGTTGAAAATTTTAAACTTGTATTCATGTCTTCAAATCAATTATTTAATTATCAAATTCTAAATCATGTAATTCAAACTCTAATACCAAATATAAGAATAAATTTATGAGAATTATATAAAATTAGAATACTAAATTGATTATACCTTATTGATTTTGAATCCTGTGAGAGATTAGAGATTCATATGTGATTTACACTCCCTATCACAACTTATAATAAGGTAAGTTTTGAAGTTAGAATCTGATATGAATACAAAAGGAATCTAGCCAAATTTAAATAATCTCTAATACCTACTCATTATGGGTAAGTTATGGGTTTTGTACTATTATCTTCACTAATCAATTATATATATCTAGTCTAAGAATAATAGGATCACTATTATCAACACTAATGAGATTGTTTGGTTAGGAGATATAATATATATATATATATATATATATATATATATATATATAAAAGTAGAAACAAATAATTGAAATAAAAATAATTTTTTATTTTTACTTTTAAAAAATAATTTAATAATTAAAATAATAATTATAAAAAGATAATAAACATTATATATACAAGCTACCTAAATAAAATACGTTCACGTTAACCAAACGCCCCCAAATAATCTCCGTCTTATTATTCTTCTTACAATTTTATCGCTAAAATTTCAATAATCCAAACGTTCATTTACTCAAATTAATCAATAAACATCTCATTATTTTTCCAGCTCCACCTGATTTGGATTGTCAAAATTTGACGAATAGTTTTGAGTTTGGACAACTTTGCTATTTTACTTCTGACCTCAGAAGAGTAGAACACGGAGAACACAGACGAACGCCATGGGAGTCGTGGGAAGCCTCACCGCGGATCAGCTTCAATCCTTCAACTCTCAAGGTAACTAGCACCCGCTGGTTTTAGAAAACAAACCCATTTCTGTTTTATTTTTTCCTCTCGTTGGTTTGTTCCACGAAAGCATAATTGTTCAAAAACCAATTCGTTCGTGTCTGTATAGGTTATCTTGTAATTGAATCATTTGCGAGTTCCGATGATATTGAGGCAATGATGAAGAGAATGGAGCAGTTGCTGGATGAGTTTGATTCTTCCTCCACCTCCTCAATTTTCTCCACTAAGAACCAGGTTACCTTATTCGGGGATAATTGGATTTCGTAGCTTTCTTTCCTCATGGACTTGGGTTTTCATCTGAATTTGAAGTTGTTGTTATATGAATTTCTTTTTCATTGCTTCTTTCCTTCTTTCTTTTTTTTTTGGCAGCAGCAGCTGACTGACAATTACTTTTATGAGAGCGTGGAGAACGTTTCGTTTTTCTTCGAGGGTATTGAATTGATTAACCTTTTAAGTTTTAGAGTATCTGGGTTTAACAAGTTCGAGGCATTGATAAGTGCATTGTTTACTTTTTTCCTTCTTTTGGTAGAGAAAGCGTTTGGGGATGATGGAAACTTAAAGCAGCCAAAGCAACTCTCCATTAATAAAGTTGGTCATGGTATGCGTTGAATACTCTCTTGTTTTATTATAGCAATCAAGAAGCTATTTTAGGCAAAAAAGTGTTAAAAAAAAAAAAGGTGAAGGGGCACATCTCTCCGTAAATGAGTAATGCTAACTACACAATTCGACAGTAAGGATTCCTCTGAATCTAATTTCCTTTTTCTTGTGTATCTTTTTTTTTTTGGGGGGGGGGGGGGGGGGGGTATGATTTCGTACAGCGCTTCATGAGATTGAGCCGGCATTCAAAAAGTTTTCTTCTTCTGAGAAAATTTCAAGTTTGTTGTACTCTTTGGGGTACAGGAGACCAGTGATTATTCAGTCCATGTACATATTTAAGGTAATTTATGCTCTTCTGTCTTTCATCACATTCAATTTCTGATTATATGGTTGAATGAAGGGTAATGGATTATGACAGAATGAGTGCTAAATAGATGAATTTGTTGCTTAGGTGTGTGCTCACTTATTATCGTAATCCTCCTCAATTCCTTTGGAGTGGCTTTATCTTAACAATTCTAATAAATGTTTGTGTTGTTCTGTTAAATTGACCATAGATGTGGTCCACATCATCTGTACTGTTTGATTCTTTATTTCTTTATACATCTATTCAGGTTGTGGAAAGGTCCTGAAAAGTGATTTTTTTTTTTAATTGAAATGAAAATCTGAAGAGCATTAGTCATTACTCATGTGTACTTGTAAAAATTCATTAAGAATTTATAATGTATAGTTACAATAAGGTGAAAGCCACTTAGATTTGAAGAAAATGAAGAATCCTATTACGGATACCCTAAATTAGGCTAACTAAAATTATAACTGCTTTGTTCTCTAAACTTGTTTTATCCAATTGCCAGTGTTGCATATTTGGACCAACTTGCTGAGAGCTCATTTGGTGATACTGATAAGTTACTCCTTAAACTGTGTTTCATCTGGAAACATGTTGCCTTTGCCAGCTAACCTCTGTTTTTTTAATAACTAATCTGCTGACTCATTGGCTTCCTGGTTTGCATTTGTCTTTTTATCACAGATCTTTGATAAAGGTTTTCTGATGCATTATGAATGCATGGCTTTGAGCGTTGCACTTGGGGTTCAACTTCACAATTTGATCCCATTTTATAACAGTCCAAGTCTTTTCATTGATATTTGTGGTGTTTGGTATGATGTCTACGAAATTCCCCATCAACCACTCATGTGAATTTAAGAATTAGTATTTCGATAAAGCTTTTGAATAGAATTGCCATGAACCCTGAAATCCATAAGAATCAATTTACCACAAGAAATTGAGAGTTATGAAATCAATCCTTTCGTAATTGTGCAGTTATAGTGGTTTTAGTGTGCAGAAGATTCTGGTGTTGAGTGTTTGGAAAGAGTTTGCCTGAGAAATGAAACTTGTGTGTTTCTTTGAAAGCGTAATAAATATTGGTAGTTTAAAAAGTTACACTTGAGTGGAGATTTTGGTGATTGGTTCTAATATAATGAAAGTTGCTTTTGATTTACCATGTAACAAGCTTAATTTTTGTATGTTTCAAATTTAGCATCATTTCATGGTCTCTTGGGTACATTGCGGGTGTATATATATTGTGTTCCTCAAACATTATCTGTGTCAGAATCTCACCCCTTGTTCCTACTACTTAGTTTCTAAATTACAATCACATTTGGCTGATTTTCTTTTTCTTAATCATGCTACAACAAGTATTTTATGCTTCCAACTTATTGTCACTGGATTCAAATTCATTAAAATGAAGGATAAGGAACCTATTTAGTGACTCAAATTAGTTGAAATGTTTAGGTTGTGCCTGAAACAGTACCTGTGCTCTTAGTAGCTGGTTTGATTGGTGATTTTAAAGTAATGCTCGTGTTTAATATTTGGACTTTTAAAATTTTGATGTATATGGGTGTAGCTGTCTGATTTTATTCATGACCATTATTATAACCTTATCTGTGGAAACTTTGTTGGCAGCAACCAGGTATTGGGGGTGAAGTCGTGCCTCACCAGGACAATTCATTTCTATACACTGAACCATCAACATGCACAGGACTGTGGCTGGCACTAGAAGATGCAAAACGTAGTGAATGGTTGCCTCTGGGCAATTCCTGGATCTCACAAAAGTAGCTATTTCTTCCTTTATAATTTATTTTATATCCTGTAATCATTTATGCATTGTGTAATCTGATAAAATCTTTTTGTTTTGTTCTTTTTCCTGCATTGTTGTAGATGGGCTTGTTAGAAGGTTCTTAAGAGATGAAAATGGTGTCAAATTTGACCGACCATCACCATCTTATGATCAAAAAGATTTTGTGCCAATTGAAGTAAAAGCTGGTTCTTTGGTTGTCATCCACGGTGATCTTATCCATCAAAGGTTCATTTACACAGCCCTTTCCAGTTAATGTATATGGTGAAGTGATTTCGTTTAAAGCTGAATTTTCCCAATATTTTTCTTGTTCACTATTGTATATGGATGACAGTTTTGAAAACAAGTCCCCAAAATCAAGGCATGCCTACAGCTTGCATGTAGTGGATACTGATGGCTGCACATGGGCACCTGAAAATTGGTGAGTACAGATCCTAAGAATGCAATCTAGCCAAATAAGTTTACTAGCCTTTTTCCACCTTTAGGAGCTTAATTATTATTGAAAGGTCTATACTACCATTAATAGGTACACAATTCAACTATGCCTTAATCCCAGTTGCTTGATGTCTGTCTGTATGCACTTTTACTTATGTTTAGGATGGAAAAATCTTAATCGCGTTGTCTAGGAGTCTTTTGACAGTAGTTGGCTGCTTGATCTATAGTTCTGCCATGGAATTCCTATCGTTAACTGATCTGAGTTATTGCTCTTACCGAATATCAAGGATAGAAATGTACAATACACATCATTGAGCTTGATTTGTAGGTGAGAAACTGGAAATACATGCACATGAGATAGTTTGACTTTGACAAGGCTAAGGAGGTGTTTCCTATACCATCATTTTCATCATGGTACTTGGATGTCAAAAGGCATTCAAAATGATCATGTTTGGAACACTGGTATCCAAGATAGTTGGTGTCATTCAAGATACAAAGAGGTATATGATGGCATCACTATTAAGATACCACCAAAAAAAAAAAACCTACAATGATCTCACATCCTTGAAGTTTTAGTGCTATTAACTATTATGAAAGGAAAAAAATGCAAATACACCTCTTCAACTTTAGGTCATTTGCAAACGTCTCCTCTACTTTAAAAATGGAAAATTACCTCTCTAAACTTTGAAACATGAGCATTTAAAACCGCTTGATCATTTCTTGTTGACAAAGATGCTAGTTCACACACCCTTTTTCCCTTGCCGCATGGCATGCCTCCTATCAGTCTGAAAGTAATTGAGTGTACAGTGGGGCGTGCCATGTGACATGGGAAAGGATGTGAAGTGGCATCTTTGTTAACCCCATTAACGGTAAATGGACAAAAGGTTTTAAATGCTGAAGGATAAAAGTTTAGAAGGTAATTTTCAGTTTTACAAGTTGAGGGGATGTATTTACATTTTTCTCTTTAAAAAATGCTAATATATCCTTTCTATGACAATAAAAATTGTCATAACAGAATCTTAAATATCATAATATGTTATACTTTATGTAAATATTAGTGTACCAGACGGCTCCAAAGTCTCACCTGCTTCAGCTATATCACTCCTTTCAGTTTCTGGGTATTGTGTAGTAGATAGATGTAAATAGGATTTTGCTAAACACCTCCTTTTGTCTGTCAATTTTTCTTTCAGGATCAGACGGAAAGTAGAGCCGGAGCCACTCTATGTAAGCTGATCTTGAAGCTTTCCATTCGTCTATGGCCACTGTACTTTAATCCGGAATTTGCAAATTAAGAAAACTAATAGTTTCAGTTGCCTTATGTAATTATTATTTCAGAAGTCTTGTGAATGGAGGATTATTATTATTATTTGTAGTTGTTGAAGTAATGTAATAATGTTAATCCCTAATGTGTTGACAATTGCTAATAGAATTTTACTGTTTTATGTGTCATTTCTGCAGGAATTTGAATAAACAGAATAAACTTTTCTGGCATACTTTATATATCAAGCAGCATTACTGTCTTGCGATACTTTGAAAGCTGTTTGGTTGGCTAGGGATTTATGCCTAGGGTGTCCGTGCAACCATCAATGTATTTTTGGTATACGGTTTTTATTCCAAATTATCTTAGGTGAATGGGTTTTAAGATAATGTGCATCTAAGATTTATGTTTGATATAAACATAAACAATTGTTAAGAAAATACACCATTGAAAGTTGATATCATCCTTAAGTCAAGTATGATAAATTTATCAGGAAGTGTGCTTGAAATTGTTTGGGATAACCATGGTAACTCATCATTATTTCTCAAAATAGAGGGAGAAATATTCAATAATGAGTTTTAAGAATATATGCTTAGTAAGTGACGTGCAATTTTTTCAAGGACGTTATGCTGATGCACGTACTTTTTCTTACACATTTCGTAAACACCTTGTATAATATACATGTATCCAGGAGATTCTTGTACACACACAAGCATACTATTTTATTATAGACAAGTAGTTATTAAAAATGCCATATGATAGGACTCAACTAAAAGCCTCAAACCAACCATTATTTCTGAATAATTCGTCACACAACTCTAACAATGCCCAATTTGCATGCAAAAATACCTCTCTTGCTCGTAGCAGGTTTGGCCATTAAACACTACATAAAAAGTTGAATGTAGTAATAATGATTTAAGAATAATTATCTAATTAATAACAAGCGACATGATAGGAAATTAAATTATAAAATAAAATACAAAGATCACTTTTTATAGCAAGATGAATCTTGTGAGTGTTGTGTTATTGAAGTGGGGAAAGGAAAGAAAGAAAGAAAAAAGGCGGAGTTGAAAGAGGACAATGGCCAGACAGACACAAGCAGTATATGCTCCCAACTTTTCTGGAAGACAAATTAATTAAGATGAGGTGTTGATATTGCATTTGTAGCGTATTTCTTGCCTTGCTTACCTTACTCTCTCTCTCTCTAATACGTTGTCTCTGCAGACATTTCAGTGATGAGAATCTTGCAGTTTGCAGTTTTGCAAAATCATGGACAAACCCTCTTCTCTTTCACTCTTCAATTATCACTGACTCATTGACATATAAATGAAAATGACTACCCTTTTTTTTAAAAAAAAATTTCCTTTGGCCTCTGGGTGATGTACCTTCTTTGTTTTTATGTGGTTATTATTATGGCCGAACGTACTTTTACTTCTCCTCACCAGCTCTCCCTTTGTGGGTGTGTAATTTTCTTTTGAGAATTTTTCTAGTGTCTCATCGTGCTTTTGATAATTTCAAAATCGTATCTCTGAATGACTAATAAGAAAGTATTGAATCTCATAAATCACAATACTATAATTAATATCATGATATGTGATACTAGAAAAAAATGTGTTATCCATCCAGAGAAAAGGAGTTTTCATAACCGTTTAGGGTTCAAATTACAGTCTGCAACAATAATTCCCTCAATGTTATCGTCGCAGTAAGTTCCATAGTCCCATCGTGCTTGTGATTGCAGTCTGTGATGGCTATATATATATATATATATATATTGCATATCATGCATTTTCTAACAACGACGATTTAAAATCTTGTAGTAATATACTTGGTATCATAAAGTAATGTAGCAGATGAAACTCTTAGTTTAATATAGTAAATGCCTTAATTTCTGAAAACACAAGGTACTCTAGTTTTTCCTTCGGTCAAGAGGTATTCCGGAATTGAACAAGGCAAAAACATATGGCTCAAATGCTTATAGCTACATATAGTCACTTCTGCAGGCATGATTATAGACATTCAAGAGATAAACTAAAACAAAAGATTAGCAAGTCCCTGTTAACAAATACACAAGCATCATATCCATCACATTACTAAAAGCAAATTAGTTCAACAGTAGTATATATTCTAAAGGACTAGAATTATGCAAAAGTTTTTAAGTATTTGTTATCAGATTTTTCAATAATAAAGTTATACTCCTTAAAATAGATTACTCCACATATCATAATTTTATTAAAAAACCTGATAACAAATATTTAAAAACTACTTCTAAGTTTTTGTCCTATTCTAAAATCACATAGTTATACTAGTTTCCTTCAGTCTTTTAAAGAAACTCAAAAAATTGGCTTGAGGTGGTAATTTCAGTGCCCAGAGAAGTTGTCGCACAAAGTCTAGATTTCCTTTTATTGAGAGATATGCCATCTTGATCATCCCTCTTAAGTGGAAAAAGCTCAAGGGTCCTAGTGTTTGAATATTCTTCATCATCACAATAGGTGCAATTTTCTCTGTTGAGTATAAATGGTAAATTATGATTTTGAGAGGTTAAGTTTTGCGGGAGAGATGTTCTTTGCTCTGCTTTCAAAACTTGTGCTCTTTTCTCCTCAAGTTTAGTCCACCCATTTGGTCCACTTTCTGCGATTTCCAGTAGTGAAACAGATTCCTGCAAAATGCAGATAGTAAAAGTTGAAATTGAAGGTGTGCAAATTAAAGAATCAAGTAATGTTAGGGTTTTATTTAGAGAAAGAGAGAGAGATAGAGAGGGGATTTGAGAGTGAATTCATTTATGTTCAGTTTAACATGGAGTCCAAGAAAATTAGAACTTTAGCACAAAACAGCCCCAACAGAAAGTAAAAAAAGCAGCTTTTGAAACCTCTCTTTTTCCAACATACAAAAGCTCTTGTTGCTTTCTTCCTCCTTTATTTGACCTTGTGAACAAATATGTAATTACATCTCATGATTTTTCTTATATAAAAATAATAAAGAAAAATTAATATTTTGGTTTTGAAATATATGAATCTTTTTATGTGATTGATCATTTTCCTTTTTGTTACAAAAGAGAAACAAAGAATCTAGAAAGGAGTATGAAAAAAAGATCAAACTAAAGTACATCAAATCTCAATGTTAGTTGTTTATTTTTAATACCTCTTAATTTACATTTAACTAATAATTGTTCATATTCTTTTGTTAATTTAAATACTTTTGTTAAATTACCGACCATTTCTTTTTGAAATTTATCAATGTGTATATTATATTTATTTATTTTAGTAACGTGACAAAAAAATTCAATGATTAAATTGATGAAAAAAATAGTAGTAAAGTGAAAATAATTGAAAACAATGGATGAGTTTTAAAATAATAAACATTAATTTACTCTAAATAATATTTTGGCTATTTCTGCTTAAGAAAGTTGAAAAACATGTTGTAAAATTGTACCATAAGCAAAGCCAAAAGTAATGTACAGACCTCTGCAAGTCCACTGCAGTTTGAAGTAGATGCCCACTTCTTTGTCTCTTTAACTTCATAACCTGTCCCTCTCAACCCTGTAACCAAAATCCAAAAATAACTCAAAATTCAACTTCAAAGTTCAAATCTTTCATACTTAAAAATAACATAAGACTCTCTTCTCTCTCCTCCTCTTTCCCTCACGCTCAATGTAATAATCTTCTGTGGAGGGCGACACTAGCATCCTTGGACCACAAAAAGAACCAAACATATAGAAGAGAAATTCTTAAATAGAAATTTGTAAATTTAATCAAATATACTCTTATTTGTCAACTATTTTCAGGGAAATTTATATTTATTATATTTATATGTTTGTTCGCAATTAAATTGATTTATATTTTTTTAAGACCCAATTTAGTTAAAAATTTATGACCAAATTATTATTTTCATCCTTAAAATGTATTTTCTTCTCAATTTGATGTTTCAATATATGACCTTTAGTTCCTCAATAAATTTTCTTTTTCACTATTTTTGTCTGTACATTTACTAAAATCACAGAAACTAAATTCTCAAATTGATCCTTTAAAAAAATATATTTATAACAAATTATTGAAATATAAAATTAAGAGAGTATCACTTTAAAGAACTAAGTTGAAAAGTTTGCCATTCGAAATTTATTTATTTGGGCATTGTGATCACTAGGGGTACCTGCAGCCTCTTGCTTTTCTTCTGAGCTTCCCATATTAACGTACAGCTCTTTGTCATCAACGGAATCAGAAGCAGCTTTCTCCATCTCCCGGCGACGTCGTTTTTGACGCTCTCTTGCTTTGTGATTCTGGAACCAGTAGAACACGTTCTTCCCTTCGATCTTGCCAAAACGACGTAGCTGCGAAGCTATTTGTTGGATTTGTTCAGCCGTTGGTGTCTTCGTTCCTTGTCTATACAGTTCTTCAAGGACTAGTAACTGAGCTGGTGTTGGACTCCACCTGGAGCTTTGCTGCGATTGCCCATGCAATCCTCTACTCGTACTTGCACCTTCTCCTAATTAAACACATCCAAAAAAAAAAAAAAATCCATGAAGCACCGATACTTTAAAAATGAAATCGTACAGTGTCCTATACTGTATCAGATGCAAAGCAATACGTAATACATAATGTATACCATGTGATTGTACAATAAGCCAATAAAACTTCACCAAAGTAGATCTATTAATAGATCACATCATCTGCAACATCTACTTAAATGGGTGTTTATTAGTTTACTATGAAATCACATAGTACATTATATTTACCTCCGTATTTTTTATTAGCTGTGATGCAACACTTTAAATTGCACCTAACGCTATATTTTGTTGTATTGCAGTGTCTTCATTGTATATCCAAGCTTTTAATGATAAGCACATATTAAGAAGACTGAAAAAGAAAGAGATTTCAGAGAACTTGGCTTACCCCGATGATGATTTAAGGAGATGAGATTGGTGCAGTAGGTGCAAATACAAGGAGGTATGATTTTGGTAGCTGCAGGAGAATTAAGGGTGGAATTTGGAGTACTCAGAGAGTTAAGCTTGAATGCATTGAATGAATCAGACATAGTGTCTGAGAATAAGATCACCAGCTCGCTGCTACTGCCTAAAAGCTCTGTGTTATATTGTGCATATTGGTATCAAAGATCTATTCTTTTTGGTGTTAGAAAAATGGGTTTTGAATGAAATGCAGAGAGAAGATATATGGTGAGTGAATGATACAGATGAAGTTTGAGCAAGGAAGAAAGGTGTATTAGTAGGAACAGAAAACGTTGTAGTAAAAGCTTTAGGTGGAGCAGCAAGCAACGAAAAGTTAGTTGACCACTCTATCTGATGATACAGAAACCAAATGTTCAAATCATGAGTGAGAGAAAGAGTGGGAAATAGAAGCGTGGAACTGAGAGATGTCGAGGATCAAGCTGTACAAAAGGACACGACCATTATGATGACCATGATGCGTTATTAAAGTTGTTGCATCTTCGGAGTTTGTTAGTTGATAAAGAGTGATGACATCTTTTTTATAATCAACTTAGGTTTAAATTTTTTTAAAAAGATTAAAATTTTGATTGTATCAGATCAATGTCAGCAAATACATTCTTAAAATTATTCAAACAAAAAAATAACGAAACTCACAGAATCCTACAAGTAACGAAAAAAGTAGTTGCATTGTCCCTTAATTGTTCATTCACAGTGCCTAATGCCTTTGGCTTTTTCTTTCTCCTCGGTATATATATGGAAATTTTAGATTTCTATCTAACAGTGTCTTAGAGGCACACAACAATGAGTTCCACAAAGGGCAATCTGTTACTGTTAGTATAGGGCTTGGCTATGCCCTTTCCTACACAGTTGATACTGTAAACTCTCACAATGCTTCGGGACATAGTGACTTAATTTTTAACACCTATAATTGGAAAAATAATGTAGATTCTATCCCTCTGTCTCTATAAGTGCTTTTTAATTAGGATAACTAAATGCTCAACAAATGTGGATGAGTTATCACTAGAAAATTCCTCTCTACTTTTCTGAATGATTTTGTTAGATTTAAAATCATAGATCTGGATTATGACACTTCAACAGTAATTAACCATTAGTATTACTAATTTGTCACAGATAAAACTAGTTCATAATTGATTAACAATGAAAATATAATCATTCCCAGCAACTTGGTTCAAATCTCACATCATATATATAATTTCAGGGGAACTATAAAGTACTGTTTAGAAAAGGTTCCATCTCACAATTATTGAGAAGCATTAACATTGACATTAATAAAGGACATGATAAAATATGAAATATCCGGATGTAATTTGAAGATTCATGTCATGCTTGATATAAATATCTAATGCAATTTATAATTTGAAGTGTCCATGCTTCATTGATGGATTATAAGCATAATCTTGACCATTTATCCAACATATGAACTATGAAGCCATAAGCTTAAAAGAAAAATATACATCACATACACATATAAAATCAGTAGGGATGAATGCATCTATGAATGTATATATACATTCACTGACATGTACATATACATTCACTGACATGTACATAGCTCTAGATTTCATAATCAACCAACTCATCTGGACAAATGAACGTTAAAATCTATAGCTATTTGCACGGTTTACTGATATGTTTCAAGAAAAGAGAAAAATGTTTAAAAACTGAAACTATAGATCAACCTTCTGTAGGACAATAACTAGACGGTAGACATGCAAACTAAATTCATCAACTTTCATCGCCGTTTTGCAAAATCATAAAAGTACGTTTACGTGTAGAGCACAATGGAGAAGGTACTTCTTCTGCATGCTTCATATTGAATGTAAAGCAACAAAGTACAGAGTACAAGGAACAGGTGCATATGTCTCACTCTCACGTGTAAACTAATGAATACGAGCTGTCCCTAAACACTAATTCATATCCTTAGCCAACCTCAAAACTCGTTTGTGTCTCTCTCAAACTTGATATCAGCAGGACGAATAATACATTGGTGTTCCCGTGGCCCCCGACCATGTCTCACGAAACTCATTAATGCTGCATTATTTTGTTGTTCGTAATAATTGTTTCTATTAATTTTGTACTTGAGGTTTGTGATTATAGGCTTATAATGTATTTTATTTTTTCACATTTTCACACGCATGCAATCTGCGCCAGGGCCAGCTTCTTGGGATTTAAGTGTTTAACCATAAAGTGCTATTTAGTTTGTTGTTGACATGCAATGAGTGAACCTTTATCATTGTTGTCATAATTATTATTGTTGCTTGTTAGTAAGACAAGACTTGTCTGTGGTTCTTTAAATATTAGTTATTAGGTTGTTTAATAATAGGTCAATATTTTTATTAACTCAACAAAACATTATTGACCTTCCCAATAAAACCTTTTTCACTTGTTATAATTTAATTGGAACAATCTCATTACAAACGGTTAAAGAATGGCATTTAAGTTTTTCCTGGTTAGCAGTGCTACTCTGCATTTATGCCTAGCTTACATATTTATGAAAAGGGACATTTTTTTTAGTATTCAAAAATATTTTGAGGAAGAGCTCAAAACATGAAAAATTTGAAGATTAATGAGTAAACTTTGAATGAAAATCTTTTATATACAAAAGTTGGTAACATCCTTTTCATTTAAATTTTTTATAGTAACAAGAGCCGTTACAATTTGAGTCACTCATCTTAAAAGACTAACCTATTAAATGAGAAAGTCTCAAGACTCAAGTGCCCATATAAAGTTTTGATAGTTGTTCACTGCAAAGGTACATTTAACAGCTCAACTTTCAATTACATCTCTGTTAAATTAGACTCGTGCTCATATACAGACTTCCATATAAACATCTCTTTTCTCCAGTGAATTTAACCTATAAATACACGACTTTTACGATTTAAGAAAGTGAAAAAAAAGAGGAATCTAAAGTGGGTTTAAGTGTTGAACTCATCTAGTTCAACAGCCTAATCCAACCATGAGAATAATGTATTCTTTCTACTTACCCAACACAATAACGATTGCAGGGTGAAGTGTGCCAATTACGTTGACGTGACTCTAAATCAGCACAACGCTTTGCAGCTTTCAAATGGAATACGCACACCTGCTCAAAGAAGCTTACTTAATTTATATAGGCAATCACAGACTAGGAGACAATCTTAAAATATAGAGTATAATTCAATACTTCTCCCTTCTTTTATTCCAAAAAAATAAAAAAGAAATTCAACACCTCTCTCACCAGGTTGGCAAAAGTGCAAATTTTTTTATATAGAAATTAACTCAGAAGTTTTATTAAAAGAACAATCCATTAACGATATTACACTAACAAGAAGTAGATATTCTGCCTCTGTGCTCCTTCAAATATTTAATCACTTCAAAAGGCACTATCATACTTTTCAATTATTTGTCTACAACCACAGAGAAAATTACACTCCCAGGTCCAATCTGCGCTGGGAGCACAACTGCTGTCATCTTGTATGCAGGAACTCTAAGTTTCAATAACGATGAGATTGGAATTTGCAAATGAAGAAAAATATTAGAAAAAAATTTAAGATATTCCATCGTGATTTGTTCCTCAAAAGTGGTAAATGAACTGGGAAATCCTTGCATAATAGGGCCTTTAAGAATACATCCGAGCCCTTTTTAATGAAGTTGCCATTGGTCTGGGAAAATAAAAAATTAAGGGCCCAAAAAAAAAGAAGGTATTGATTAGCCTCTAAAACAGAATATTTCCCCATCGCCATTTATTTGGTTTGGCTGATCCTCTGATTTAATCATTGGATGAAACCAAATGCCAGGGTGATAAGAACAGTAAACCCAAAAATAGCAAAGTTTAGAAACTGATTGCTATTGGTTTTACAGTTGAATATTCATGTTTGACTAATAATGAGATATTGATCATGTTCATATCATATTTAATTTGGATCGTGTTCTTTAAACCAATCCATATACAGATCCATTACACGTCAGTGGAATACTATTAAACGAGGTCTACATGGTTTTATGGAGCAACACTAATTATCTACAACAGGGAAACAGAAACAGCAACTAAATTGTCATGAATATAAATAAAGTAGAGAGGTTAAAACTCGTTACCTCCATCCCAGTGTGAACCACCGAAACCATCAATCAATGAACTGGGGGAAAAAAAAACTAATTCAGATGCTGCCGCCAGTAGTAACTTTGTATTCCCATTTCTGAGGGTCCTTGACAGACACTGCAGAAAGATTTCATATCCAGAAAGTGATATAAAGTGATTGATATAGTAGTTGCGGAACCTAAATCAATCTCAAACCAGGCAGTAATGCAACTCTGCTGCTTGAAATACTGGGTAAACTTTTTAGATTGTATCAAATATATGCACAAAATTTTGGTCAACATATATGCAAAAATTGGACTTCAGCAATATAGTGATCTCCCACTCAACCCAATTCTTGATGAGGAGGGTAAAATTTATTAATTCATATATTTAATTATTGTTAAACTTACAATACTTTGTAAGAAATAATTTCATAATTTCTTGAGCAGTCTTTGCATGAAATTTTTCTCTGAAAGACTGGAGACAGAACCATTGAGTTTATCTAATAATAATTAACAAGGCATCTTGTGCACAAAATTATTAAAACCACAAAACGTTACTGTGTGTACATTAGTATCAACCAATCAGTCAACACTCAACAGGACATATCAAACATGGAAACATTGAGCAGATCATTAGTGATAAGAAAGAAACATCTAGATGTCGTGAACATAAATGATTTAGGATATTATTATTGTTGAGTTAATCCCAACCAGGCAATATTTTAGATTTTTCCGGTTCAGTATGCAAAGTGAAACACATGCACAGTAAAACAACGTCTGAGATTCACTGTACAATGAAAGTAAATTCGCCAATGGGCTGGCCTAAGTGAAGGTGGCACCATCTGTGCTTTTAGCTATGTAAAAATTGAAAGGAGCAGAACTGAAAGAAAACATTTACAATTGAACTTTTAGCTGTGTAAAAGCAGTATAATAAGGAGATAAAGAACAAGCACACCACAAGGAATGTGCTTTCATTTTTTATTGCAATAATTAGTCCACTGGACAAATTAAGTAAGCTCTCTCTAACATTATAGCAGCACCAGCTTCTTGTCATCTTCTGACAACAGCAAGTATCCTGATCTCAAGTGTTTGGGAGGTCTGGCGTCTCCTTAAGTTCAATTCCTTTTAGCCTCAAGAAGGCCCCAAACTCTCACAGTTCTGAGTTCTGACTAGTGTCTGAGACATTGAGGATACAGGCTACTAACTTCTTTAAACGATGATAGATCATCATGAAAAATCCAAGTCCAGAATGCAGCCTAGGAACATATCAAAAAATACATTTTGGCACTGTCTAACTCCAGGGTTTTGCTTGTTGGCGATGATACAAGGGTAGCCCATAATTATATTCAACTATGAATATGTTACTTATACAGTGGCTGTGGCTATCATTGTGTAGTTAAACCATCCCAATAATTTCCTCAACCTCTCTATTGAAGAATGATACATGCCTGAGGCCATCCCAATTCCAATAATGAATTAGCATACAACTTAGAATTGAGATTTTTTCTACAATGAAAATGAGCACTTACAAGACCATTAAGATGATTTTCTAGTCCCCAGGAACTCGAGGTGTAGAGCAAAAAATCACCCAGGGGCATGCTTTTTAAGAGCTACTAAAGGTGGTGATTTCTAGTTTTGTGCAATTCTCTAGCCATCATTTATGCCCATGATGTCTTTGCCTGTAGTTTCTCTCTAATTATCCACCACACTTAAGAAAGATGAAACATGGATAATAAGTTTAGATTCCTATAATGCTTCAAAACTCGTTATTGCTCCCAGTCAATTACCAGAAATCCTTACATGAACAAACTCCATTTCTGAAATGATGAAAACGAATTTTATCTCTCATAATTATCTCTCTCAATGAAATCTGGGAGACAAATTTAGAGAAAGTATGGCAGTCATCGCATATTCTCAAATTCTTCATCACTCTGATGGGGCGTTCAGGCCCTACATTAATCAAAGCAAAAGCAATGGCAAGCTTTTCACTGTGTGTGCTAAGTATCGTTTCCTTCTCTTCCAATTCCACATCATGGAACACAGAATTGGTCTTTGAATTGTAACCAACACTCTTCATTTGCTTGAATAAACTATCCAACTTTTCGTATATAATTTCTGACTGTGGATGTGACCTATCTCCCCCATAGAAAACATGGAACTCACCATTAAACTCAACTGAACTATACGCAGCTATTTTCCTAACACCCTTCTTCCTGATCCTCTGCCTCACCTTATTAACAGAATCCCACCTCCCAGCAGATGCATACATATTTGACATTAGAACCTGGTATGAAGCAACATCAGGAGCTAATTCAAAAAGACGATCTGCTGCATGTTGGCCCAATTCCACGTTTTGGTGTATAGCACAGGCCCCCAGTAGAGCTCCCCACACTCCTGAGTCTGGCTCAATAGGCAAACTTCTGATGAAGTTATAAGCTTCTTCAAGACGTCCTGATCGGCCGAGAAGATCAACCATGCAAGCATAATGTTCTTTCCTGGGTTTGATGTTTTCATCATTTGACCGAGACATCCGCTTAAAATATCTCCAGCCTTGGCTCACTAGTCCAGCATGGCTACAAGCTGACAAAACCCCCAGATACGTAACATAATTTGGTCGCAATCCCTCTCTCTGCATCCTAGAAAAGAAGGATAATGCCTTTCCACTCTCCCCATTAATAGCATATCCTACAATCATAGTACTCCATGAAATTATATTCCTGATAGGAATTTTCTCAAACAATTTTGTTGCAACGTCAATATTACCACACTTCACATGCATGTCTAGCCGTGCATTATCAACAATTATATTGCAGTCAACCCCTTCTTCTCTTGCAATACCATAGATTTCCTCCCCAATATCCGAACACCCTAATTGGCCACAAACTGAAAGAGCACTCACCAAAGTTACAGCATCTGGCTGAGCTCCAGATGAACCCATTTCACGAAACAAAGCAAGAGCCTTAATACAATAACCATTTTGGGCACATGCTGCAATGAAGGCATTCCAAGCCACTAAATCTATTTCAACCATGGTCCTAAACAAAAAATCAGCTAAACCCAGTTCTCCAAGTTTTACATACATGATCATCAATTCAGTCCTTATCACTGCAACAAACTCGATCCCATATTTCACCACCTGAGCATGAGCAGTAGAACCTGCAGCCCTCAATTCAATCAGCTCAGCACAAGCCTTAATCACGAATGGAAATGTGAATGGGTCAGGACGAACACCGAGAAGCTGCATTCGCTTATAAATGGAGGCAGCTTCATTGGGTTGGTCATTTTTCACATAACCTCTGATCAGGGTGTTCCATAAGAAAGTTCGTGGTTTATGCATTTCATCGAACAGGTGACGGGCATACGGCATATCGCCCAATGCTATGAAGCTGGTGAGAAGATGGGTGAGAAGGCTGTTCTTGATGGAGAGGCCTGATGTGAGGAGGAGGGCATGGATTTGTTTCAGCTGGTTTGAATTCGAGGAACATGACTGCAACAGGGTGGTAAAGGCTTCTTTGTTTAGAAACTTTTGTTGGTTTGTAAAGACGTGTGAAGAGAATTTTAGAGTTGGAAGGAATACACGGAGGGGGAGGGCGAAAAAAAACTTGGTGGGAATTATTTTTGAAAGCATGGTAATATGGCATTGCGTTCTTTATGGGTTTATTTTAACATGAAACCCATGTTTTTTATCAAACCCATTATCAGAATTTCAACCTCCAAATTTCCCTTTGTCCTAGCTACAACAATAAACCAGCGCATTAAGAATTTTCTATTCGTATATGCATATTAAAACTAACAGTGATCTCAGATATCAACTGCTATAAGTATCGATATTGGCTTTTGTCCTTAAATATCGGTGGATGGGAAGAAAATCTTGCGAATATGGTGTGGGGAAAAAATCGTTAAAGACTGAATGTTTAACATAAATTTATTGACCCAAAAAAAAAAAAAAAACCTGATTCGAAGGTAAAACTGAGAAACCTGAACAAAGATTGGGAGATTAGACTAATGCATACTTGGAGGGACGGCAATAGATGTGCAGTTTTTTGGCCAAGGTTGGTGCTCAACTGAATTATTGCTCGTGGCCAATTAATCCACTTCTGTATAGATTGGGTAACACACACACACACGCACACACACACAAGAATAGTATTTTATAAGTTTTGAATTATATTATTTATTGTTTTAGATATTTTATTCTTTATTATAATTTAATATCAGATTTTATGTAACTTGTTCATTTTAAAAAATTTTTAGGCAAATAAGTCCAAATTCAGAGATTTAAAAATTCGATAGAAATAGAAAATATTTTATCTGATAAATATAAATTCAAGAATATAAGTTGTAGTATTATATTTATACTCTCCATTATCATCTCTTCTTCTGTTGCTGCAAGACTGCAAGACTGCAAATAAGTCTTTTGTATATATATTACAAAATATATATCATTTTTAATTATCTAAATCAATGACATTGGTTACAAAATTAGACTTTTTGGAATTGGCTGGAGTGCAAGAAAGTAAAAAAAAAAAAAAAACGGATTCTTGTGGAATAATATTTAAAATTTTATTTAGCAAAGATATAATAAAAACTTTTCAATTATATCTTGATTAATAAATTATTTGGTAAAATTTATCGTAAAATCACCAAAATTAATGACAAGTATCACTTTTACAGGCAATTCACATATATTATTGAAAAGTGATGCAACTTTGAAAAGCATCTAGCTAGAGGTCTTTTCAAAATTACCTTAATTTTTCAAAAGTATATTATCAGAAAATTTTATTATAAATTTAAATTTATGATTCACTGTAAAAAAATCAAAAATAAAAATGACAATTTTGTTGTTGTTGTGCTTTAAGGCCCAAACAACATTCTCAGACGAGACTCGGAATAATTTTATAAAGAGAACTCACTGTGTCCAAGTCCAGATGAGATAGGCTAAGAATGCCATGCCAGCCTTATGGGCTGGAAAATAGTAGTTATAACCATTTAAATTTATATATATATATATATATATATATATAGTCTTAGAAGTTAGGCGTCAATTTTCATTTTAAATGTTTATTTTGTATCAATTTTGTTTTATATATTTGCAAAAATTCTCAATCTCTTCCTAAATAACTTCCAATTACTTAATGAAATTCTCTAATTTGATGTACATATGGCATCTAGATGGTAGAAAATGTAACCTATATAAATATTACACAACCCTAATATTATCACCTTAGTTCTTAAATGCCATTGTTTTATTTTTTATTTTTAATATCCGTAACTCATTCTAATTAAGACTTGATTCCTAGCTACAGGTATATTTTTCCTAGCATCTTTAACTGGATTCATCAATATGGGTACATTTGCAGAGTCATGTGTATGGTGGATAAGTTAATTCTGCAACACAATTTGATAGTGTTTAGGATGAAATCAGAAATTTTTACAAACATATAATAGAATTTACAAACATGTTGTATTGACATCATTGACCACTTTTAAACAATGTTAAACATCTTTTATTAATTAATGTTTCTTTATTAAAATGTTATATATATATATATATATATATATATATATATAATTTTCTCAATAATCATAGTTCTCCCAAACTTTTTATAATTGTTTAATCATGGACAAGATTGCTAGGGTTTATATTTTTGGTTAACATGTTACAAATTACGTACTCTCACTCTCATCTCAAAATATATTTGTGTAATTTTTTTATATGTTAGTTGTTATTTGATTAGCTTAACTTGAGCACTGCACGTGGTATACAACGGTGGTTCTCCTGTGAATGAACGTAGACTCAATGGCCCAATTTATTTTATATCCTAACATAATTTAAATGGCTACTTGTTTTTTTCCCTTCTCTCCAAGGAAGATAATTAAAATATTAATATCCAAAAGCAATTCACAATATGTTAGTGCGAAAAGACTCAAGAGAGCCAAAATGTTGAGAAGAAGGCAATGTAACCCTGCATTAATCTAGGATTACACTAATAGGAGCAAAAATAAAAAAAAAAATGTTTATATATATATATATATGTATATATATAAATTTTAGATTAGATGTACATGTGTAGCGTACCTTTTTATAATTTAAATCTCTCTTCTAATATAAGTAAATATATATAATTTGTAAGAAAATTATCTTTCATATTTATAAGCTTATTTTGATGATATTTATAGGTAAAATTTTTTTATTTGTTGCAGTTAAGATTTAGGTTGTTAACTTTTAAAACTCCAAAATGTTTTTTTTGTAAACATTTATCATTCATAAGTAAATTTTTTTAATAATTTATTTTTAAAAAATAAAATTTTAAGTAATTTTCTTATCATATTTATCACTCAAAAGTAATTCTTTGCCTGCCAGAGCAAGGATTGGAAGGCGACTTTCACTTTCAATATGCTGACTCAAGTAGGAGTAGGAAAAGGAAACAGCTTCTTTGCAACATGAGAGGGAGAGGGAGATGGAGAGAGCTTAATCCATCCATGAATGTAACACTCAATCCCATTGTTCCTTAGAGACCCCAAGAGTGGTACGTATACATGAAAAGTGAAAACCAACCCAAAACAACCAAACACAAAGAGCCCTATAACAATACACATCCAAGCAAAATTGCCTTTAACCATCATGGATTGCGGACACACACACACACACACACACACACACACACATATATATATACACGCTAGCTGCACTAAGTGAGATGAATTTTAAACATCAACATGGAGCGGCTTATTCTTAATTTTGATCTTTGTCTTTGTTTTAGGCTAGCTAATTGTTTAAGTTTTGGCTTCTTCCTCTTGCTAGCTATTCACAGCTAACAAGCGTAAGCACATGGACACAAGACAAACAAATATGGTAATTAAGATAAATTTTAAGGATTTTAATGAAGGGTAATGCATGTAATATTGCATTGTGTTCAGTGCAATTAAAATGTCCATAATTCATTTTTTGATCAATTCATGCTTCACACTTTATACTTCAGAGATTAGGTATGTATGTGTGTATATATGTAAGTAAGTATACGGAAAGAGATTGACTGACGTCTGTCTGCTTATAACTAATTTTGATTTATTAAAAGTTTCTTTTAAATAATACATTGTTTAATTATATTCACCATGCATGTGACATTATTTAATTATATGTTGTCAGAAATTTTATAAAGACACTTGATCATGTCACTAGGAAACTTGATCACGGAAATCTTATGCGAGGTTTTCTTTGACAAATAATATTTAAAGTAAATTATATTAATCTCTTCCAAGGTTTATAGATTAAACTATATGGTTAATATCTCTTTTGATTTAAAAATATCATTTGGATTTACATTTTTTTTAATTTACTATTTATCAATATATTAAGTTAATGTTTTACACAACATGAGACTATGATTTTATTTAATATTAATGCTAAGTTTCAGTATGAGACTGTAATTAAATTTAATCTTAATATGAAAGTAAATATAATTAAATAAATTTCCTTTTTTTAAGGAATACATATTATGTCAAAAATTAGTTTCATTGCTAGAAAGTAAACTGGAGGGAAGATTTTTATAATATATGCATGTTAAGGAGGCAAATGATATTTTTAAAATAAAATATATCCGATTTCATTTAATCAAATCTTAAGAGATCAAGGTAATTAGCATAATTTACTATAATATTTATGATTAACTTTCATAGGATATATACAATGACAGAGTTTGACTGATTAGATTTATTTACATCTCAAATTACACCAGAGATGCAAATACAATGGAATATGTAAGAATAAATAAATAAATAAAAATCCTGCAATTAAAAAAAAAAGCAAAAAAGTTGCTCTAGCTAGAGAGAAGGAAAAACAGTACGTTCTTGAGTTTGTTTACCAATGCCCTCCAAGTTTGAATATTATCCGTAGACAGCGGCTATTAATATTTGATAGTCCCACATCACACTCTTGGCAAGCAAGTAGCAACACAGGGAAGAAAATATATATTTAATAATGCATATTTTTTGGTCAATTATATATAATAGTATAGAAAAGATACAAAGAATATTAAAATAAAACCAGAAATCAGATGCCAGAACGCGAAGAAAAACCAAAGCCAATGATGGTGAATCTATCCACGAGTTGTAAATGGTACAAAGTCCAAACGTTAGAGACTGAGAAGAGAAGTTCAAGAATTATAAGAAGGTTCCAGGAATCAAGGGTCAAGATCATCATGTGACTACGCCCTTAAGACAAGGAAGCACACAAAGTTCTACTCATTGTCCTTTTTTTTTTTTTTTGTTTCTTCCTTCCTTCTCTCTCTCTCTTTCTGGCTAGTTTAGCTCTCTCCCCTCTGAATTGTCCAAAACGAAAAACCCTCTTCTTACACTTTTCAGCCTCCACAGTGTGAGTGTTAAGAGATCTTAAGCTTCTTCATTTTACATGGTCATAGAACCACAAAACTGCAATGACAGGTTTCAGAGAAAGAGAAAGGGCAAGATCAGAAAGAAGGGTTTCTTCTGGGGCTAGAGCCGTCATTTTCTTCTTGTGGGTCATCCTAGTTTTTGCTCTTTTGAGTTTTTTTCTGTTCATTGTTCACGATGAAAGCAGAAGCAGCTATTCGATTAAGCTTCCATCGCCAATATTACGCAGAGAAAGTAGAAATTTCAGAAGGGCATTATTTCATGAACCATCATCCTCTTCAACAACTGCCCAAGCTTCCGTTTATGAGGAGGACAAAAGATTAATTCACACTGGTCCAAATCCTCTTCATAACTAGTTGTGGTAGCTCAAATTCAAGTGCATAAATTGATGTAAGATCCTTGTGCTATGTGCCTTTTTTTTTTTTTAATTTCTTGTTTCCTATAAATTTTGGATTTGGAAAGAATGAGAGCATAGCTTTAGCCTTTTCAAGGGGCCTAATGAGGGTTACTTGTGCACTGTAGCAAACGGGGAAGGAAAATGGGGTGAGAAAAAAGATGAGGCTAGTGTTAATGCTCTCGTTTCTTTTTGCAGTTCTTTATAGATCTGTACTATCCTTCTGTTCAAATTACAGAAAAATTATGTTTGAATTAATTGGTAGCTGGGGCTATTCACTCCTCTACTCTTTTTTTTATTATTATTATTACAAAATTTCATTATATTATCCAGCCTGGTATGTTAAATATTAGATATAGTTTAGTCATGATATTTAAATACAGTTAATATTTCATGAAGGTTAACAAAATTGAAACTTCTAAGATATGACATTCTTATACTCTTTTTTTGGGCAATACAAGATATAGAAGTTCATATAAAATAGCATTATCTTATACATTATGATATTTTAAATGACATTAGAGATTTTAAATATCAATCTACTAAATACAAATATGCCTCGTATTCAGGATATGAGGATTAAGAAGATAGTGTATCTTTTTTTCTTTTTTGTTTCTTTCTTTTCTGCTGCTGCTGCTGCTGCGTCTTCACTGCAGGTGGTTGTTTATATTATGGGATTAAGCAATATTAATGTCGTAACGATGATGCACATGCAGCTGCTTACTAATCAGTACTTACACGTTACACAGTCACAGGTTGCAGATTAACCCTGCAAAGCCAGTGATGCAGTGGCTGAGTACCCGATTTTGTTCGGAATTTCTATCTTTCAAAATAGAATTAGGCAAATAATGCATTCGGGTTATTACATTATTTCGAATTTTGAAATGTATGATAGAAATATTTTATAGATCCCTGATAAACGTGCCCTTTTCCACCTTCCATTTTCATTACTCTTTTTCTTTATTAAAAAAACCTCCAAATTAACGTTTATACAGAATGTGGTATAATTAATATATATATATATATATATATATATATATAGACACACAGACACGTACACCTACTATTATTATTTAGGAAATAAGCCAAATCGCTGGCTTTATTTGACCACTCTCGTTGTCTCCGTTGTGCCTTGCCTTCTGGACCCTAAAGCCAACACAAATAGGCCAATCTTTTTTTTTTTTTTGATAGCAACAAATAGGCCAATCTTAGGCATCATGTGCTTTTCATTGCCATAATAATGCTCTATTTCCGGGGCTCTTTGACCCGGTATGCTACAAGAAAAAACATATCTAAGAGATGTCTTGATATTAAAACGTTTTCCCCAAATAAGTCATCTGATTTTTTTTTTTTTGGGTCTTTTTAAGAATGTAGAGGGATTACTTTTACAGTTATTAAAAAATTAATTTTTTGATTAAAAAGCTGAATGAGAATTTAGCAAAAAATTTTGGAAGGGGGAGAGGTAGATATATATTGTAATATTAAAAATATATAATATATTTTATATTATGTAAAATAAATAATAATATATTATATTTTTATATATCATAAATATAATATTATTTAATTTTTATAAAATATTAAAATATATTTAATAATAATAAAATTTTAAATTATGATTCTATACATAAATTAATATTTTAAATTATTATTTAATAAATATAAAAGATTAATAACAGCTTAATAAACATTTAATAATAGTGAATGAATTAAATTGTTTTTATTAAAAATTTCTTAATGAATCGTAAAAAAATTCTCTACATGTTAAAAAATTCTTTTAAAAAAAAGGAGTTTAGATTTTAGATATTAGTTTTTAAATTTTGGACATATTCTAATTATATTTCCAATCAATTCCAAAAGCATTAATCCAATCAATAAATATATAATACAAAAAATTCTCAATTTGTAGACAAATAAAATATGTATTTTTATATTTTATTATATATTTTTTAATATATTATACAATAAATCTCAATAAAAAATAAATATAAAAATCTATTATGCTGAGATTAATTATATAATATATTTAAAATTCTATAATAAAATCTAAAAATATAATTAATTGACTACGGGCATTGAAGGCATGACACGTGTTGTAAACAGGAATGTTGAAAGACTTACATGAATTAATTAATTAAGGTAAATTGCACACACACAGTAGTTTTTCCATATTTTGAATATTTATATATTTTTTAAATTAAAACATACATTACATTAATTTTTTATAATAAAAAATGTGTAATTAAATTTATTTTAACTAAAATGCTCTTATATCTACTAATTATAAGTATTAAATATATATTTATCCAACAAATCCAATTTTAGATTTTCTTTGTCTACACAAAGTATAATCTAATTATTTTATATTTTAGATTTTTACATTCTATTATATATTTTTATATTTATAAAAAAATCCTTAGATTTTATTATATTGAGATTTATAATATTATAGATTTTATTATATAAAAAATATAATTATTAGATTTATTATATAATAGGTTTAAAAAATCTAAAAATCTAAAAAATGTATAATTTATTTGTCTACATAAAATATTTTATTTGTCCACACATTGAGAATTTTTTATTATATATTTGTTAATTGGATCAATGCTATTAGAATTGATTAGAAATAAGATTAGAATATATCCAATATCTAAAGACTAATAATCTAAAAACATATAAAATCTTATTATTTTTTTAAAGAATTTTTTTAACATGTAGAAAATTTGTTTACTATTCATTAAGAAATATATAATAAAATTTTGTAACTTGTTCACTATGATTAAACTTTCATCAAACATGTTATTAATATATTACATTTATTAAATTATAATTAAAATATAACTTTATCTACAAAATTATAATTTAAAAATTTATTGTTATTAATTATATTTTAATATTTTAAAAAAATATTATATATAAAATATAAAATATATTATTATTCATTTTATATAATATGAAATATACTATATATTATAAATATTATAATATATATATATATATATATATATATATATCCCTTCCCCCGCGCCCACCCCCCTTAAAAAAAAAAATCCCAATTCCTCCCCTCCCCTTCCTAAAAAATTTTCTGCTGAACATGGATTAATTTTTGAATGAAAGCAGAGGTCCCCTGCGTTCTTAAAAAGAAAGAAAATCACATGTTTTATTTAGAGAAAATGCTTTGGCGACGACACATCTTATAGATATGTTTTTTTCCTATGGCATATCAGGGTGAAAAAGCTCTATTTCTGGTGTAACCTATATCTCTCCTATACGAAATGAAATATTATCTCTACTCTCCAATATAAGTCACTAATACCTACCTTACAAATATTAAAAAAATTAGTTAAAAGTAGTTTAATTAATTGAATTTGTTTCAAAGCACAATTTTTTTTTCATATTTTCCCCTAATTAAAAACCTTACCTCAATTCTTAGTAAATTGTATTAGTTTTAATGACTTTTTATTTAATTATGAATATTTAAGAAAAAAATCATTTAATGATAAAAAGATAATTTAAAGAAGTAACTTATATTTTGGACCAAGATAATCTTCCAATAAATAACTTATATTGAAGACTGAAGATAATAACTTCTAGTCTCATAATAAATTTTTGACACGCAAGTGTGAACTCATGATATTAACTCAGTGTTATTTAATAGGCCTTTAATATGAAAATATAGAACTATGATATAATAAAGGTGAAGATTTATGTTATAAAAAATTATTTCAATATTATTGATTCATTTTTGTAGTTGTAGAATATTACTAAATTAAAAGTTATTTATACATTTTTAGTAAAGGCATAATTCAATTTCCTTGACTCATCACAATCAAATCATTTAGATGAAAAAAAAAGAGTTGATAATCGCAAAATCTATCAATAATAATTAATTTTTCACATAATAACTATATACATTTATATTAGAAGAACACCATTTTTATTAAAATATTTTATTTGTGAAGATATTGGGTTTCTTTATAATTAAATTATTTCAAAATTTATATAGTGTAAAATTATATAGATCTCAAAAAAAATTATTAAAAAAAAAAGAAAACTTCATTTTTTTAAGAAAAATAAACCACAACAACTTGAAGTGCAGAAGGATCCTTGATCTATATTTGTATTTGATCAGCACATAGTGAGACCATTGGCAAGGTTAAAACATGTTTGTGACTGTGAGGAGAGAGAGGTTGAGACTTGTGAGAAAAATCCGGATCCCTGCAGTAGGATGCACTACTGTCATTTTGATACATTTTTTAATTTTTCTGTTGAGTTTAAAATTTAATAAAAAATAAAAAATATAATTATAGAGACAAAAATTTAATTATAAAAAATAATATTTTAAAATTCCAAAGTGTAATTTCAACTATGTAATTAAAATTTTCAAAGAGTAATATTTTTTTATAGTTAAAATTTTATTTCTATAATTATAATTTTTATTTTTTATTAAACTTTAAACCAAAACTTTTTTTAAAAAAATATCAAAATAACGTTATTGGACAATGTACAGTAAATTCTCATAGGCATCTCCATGCCTCGTGAGAATGTGTAGGCATTGATTATAGGGGTGGGTAAATAGGACTCCTTCGATTGATTATTCCTCGAAGTCCCATCAGTTTTTGACTTAAATGCACCAAGTTTTTCTCAAACAGGATGCCTGTCTCAATGGACCAACACGTTTTCTCAAGGTTTCGGACTCTCTATCCCAAACCAATTGAATAATTTAATAAGATGGCATAAAATATTGCTGTACGAATGCTCTCATTGGGGCCCCTCCCATGTCTCATTAACGAGGCTACCCTTCCTAAGGGAAAATAGTCACTGGCCTTCGTTCCGTCGTTCAATGAAACTGCAAACATCCTTGTGAATTGAGGAAATTACTTTCCTCCATGCATACAGGCATACAGCTCTTGGTTTATTGTTTTTAATTTAAAATCATTTTTAGGTAGGTTTTATTAAAAAAATAGTAAATTAAACTAATTATTGATTGTTAGAAATAATTTAAAAAATTATATTAAATATGCCTCCAAATTCATAGGTCGTTACTGATTGATTAAAACAACATAGAGAAAAAGAAATATGAAGCAAAGAACCATCAATTGATTGATGAGATGGTACAATAGATTAATTTATTTTTGGAAGGCATAAGTTGACTATTTTAGGACTGTAAGTCAACTAATGAATTATATTACTATATCCTAACATTTTTAGGAGTGATCAGTTCATTGAAGGTTTGGAACAATTAACTAATTGATAATAAATATAAGAAATTTCATATTTTTTGAGAGGTAAAATGTATGTTTGTTTCAAGCATGTGTTTTTAATGTGTCACAGAAAAATAACTATTGAGATAAATAGAAAATGCTCTAAATATTTAAAATGATATGATGAAATTTGACATTTAAAATTTAAATTCAATTTCTGATCACAAAACATGATTGTTTATAATCAATTCTATAAATTAATTCTAAACGAATAAGTATCATTCAATATCACTACTTAGAAATAACCATTTTAAATTTTATCCTTAATATAGAGCCTTAGCCAAAATAAAGCTCCCCACAATGGATGGCCAGTTCGTTGGAAAACTACATTCTTTAAATATTATCAACTGCCCAAAATAAAGTCTCAGTAAATTAATCTAAATCAATATGGGTCACATTCATACAACTTTGCAATGATTGCTTCATTTTATGATTGATTGATTTATGGTATTCAGTAGGTGGTTATTTTCAAAGCGGCTTATAACGGTGATTGATTGTCATCTTACAGAAAATTTACTTAGATATAAAATTACGAAAAAATTACGTTTAAAAATGAAAAAAAATTATTTTTAAAGAACTGTTAAGTTCAACTGTTTATTATTAAATTTAATAATAATTATTTTAAAATAAGTAATAATAAGTTTTTAAAAATAAATTTTTTTTACTTTTTAAATTTTTATTATAATTTTTCTTAAAATTAATAACTGATGTTGTATGCCTATGATCTGCATTTAATCCAAGAATAATCCTATTAATTTATGTCAACAAAAATAAGAAAAGTTGCATAGATGGGTGTTTTCTAGCAGATAAATATGTTTGCCGGTCTACAAATTCGGTTTCTAAGCTCTTGGAGAGAATGAATCTAAAGAGAACAGCCATTGTCAAATTAAAGCAAGTTTCACACAACTTCCATTCAAACCCAGAAACCCACCTTCGTATTTGGATCCTGTCAATAGCTAATTACAAAAGATCATGAATTCATGACCCATGTTAATCAAGCCATACCCGAGCAAGTCAATAAGCACTGAACAACACCATTTTATATGGCAACACCACAAAAATGCAATAGCTAGTGATGTTCCTTGCCCAAAAGTACTCAAGTCAGACCCAATATATTTTCCACTGCAGAAACCGAGGTGACCCGGGCCAAGATCACATAAGCTGAATTTTAAAGTAGAAAAAAAAAACAAAAAAATATTTTTATTTCATCTAGCTTTGGGAAAAAGTTAAATGTTGCAACATGTCGAAATAATAACAATTCAGACCTTTACTTTTATTTGTAGAAAACAAACTAACTCAAATGCATATAATGCAGTACATAGTTCGGCAATTGGAACGAAGGGCTTAATATTCAAGTTACTTCAGGAGCCATATTAAATCAGCAAACTCATTGATATTAACAAAATCGAAAAAATTATTCAAGTTAATTAGCAACGACATCAACAATAGAAGTCAATTTCTGATTTATTCTTATCCTCCCTCCAATCATTTCCAACCGCAAGAAGAAAGACGTTTACGGGGATTAGAGACTTTTAAAAATAAACTAAAATCTTGCTTGATTTATCTCATATTTATATTCCCGGTAGCATCATTTTATTGGTTTTGCCAAGATTACTTGAAAGCAATACATTTTCTTTCAAAAACGGGGTGAAGAGAAAGTGATATAACCAAAATCTCATTGTAATAAAAATAATCAGACATGAGACAGAAAGCCAAGACTTTTGTTTCTACTGTTGATTTCAGTTGTCTAAATGCACAATCCATAAGCACTCAAAAAAAGGACTATATGACAATACAAATGGCAAGTGAAAGAAAAATTGCTTTCGGTGTGTTCTTTTTATTATAATAAAAAATGAAAAACAACACCAAAGAATTAGAACAAACAGACAAACAATTGGTATGATCTAATACTACCCAAAAAAAAAATTGCTATATAGTGATGAAAATTTCTGTGGATATAAGATATAAATCCGTGGGTATAACCTCAATTGTTCTATATTCACAGTCCAAATTTTTGTCAAATTCGTTTACTTCTACCTACAGTTTTATAAGCTGTGGGTATAACCTTTTAAAACCTTCATTTATCGGTGTTTCAGTGTCACTATTGCTTATAGTTCTATAAAAAATTATAATAAAAAGAAAAAAAATTATACTTGAAGGCCTTAAATTTAAGATATTTATTCTAAATGACTTTAAATTTTAAAATTATTTTAAATAATCAAAAGACCTAAAATTTTGAATATCATGACAAAAATATCTTTTATAACATTCAATTTTAGAAGTTTAATGGTGCTTGTATCATGACGCTCGAAATATTAGGCTTTCTAGTTTTTTAAAATAATTTTTAAATTTAAAGTCATCAAGAGTAAATATTTTTAACTTAAAATCCTTAAATATAATATTTCAAAAAAAAAAACTTCTTAGCATGGATGTTTTAGAGTCACTATAGCTTATAATTCTATTAAAAAAAAAGCCTTTTGTCCGCTGCTAAAACAATTTATTTTTTTGACAAATTTGAATCATTTTTTAATCCATTGAAATAAAATGTAAAAATTAACAAGCATAATATAAATATAAAAACTCAAGTAATATTTTCATTAAACTTAATTTGCTTTACAATGTCTCATTGTATCCTTAGGAATTTTTATTAAATATTTTATACATCAAAATATAACTCTTCAAATTGGTTGTTAAGAAATTTAGAAACTAGTACTTGAGAATGTCTCTAATAAAACTCCTTGAATCGAATATTAGAAGCCTTGAACCATCTTTAGTCATTGATGTGTGAAGGACCTCAGCTGCAACGTATTATGCATTTCCAACAATGTCATTCAATCTTTCATCTGCACATAAACATCCAAGAAAGAATTAGGAGATGTGACTTTAAGTTTGGCAAATGATATGCTAAAGAATCCCTACACCTACACATTACCAACATAAGCTAATAAGTTCAGCAAATAATATGCTATGTGCTCATTCTCAAAACATGGAAAAGAGGGAAGAATAAGTTTTCAGGAACTTCTGATTGAACTTATGCATAGTTTCAAAAGAGAGATAACAGTTGTATCCAATTTAGCTCAGAGCAAATGGATCAAGGCTTTTTTTTTTTCTTTCTTTTTGTTTCTTTTGATAGAAGCTAAGCCTTTGTTAAAAAGTAGAATCCAATGAATAATAATAATGATATTTACACTAACGAACAGAGTACACGTCACAACACAGTACTCCATTCATGCCCCCACAAAAACAAAGGGATAGAACCAAAAAATCAAATTAAGAGAACTTGGGAAGTAGAGAAGAAATAAACCTGTGAGAAGCCCATCAATTTATGACACTCGGTAAATGATACATCGAAATATGCGACCAAGTCAAAAACATATCCCCTGCTTGCTTCTTGATGCAGCTCATGTCAAATCCATGTACATTGTTCCAAACTGCCAAGAGAAGAAAAATGATAACAGGAAAGCCACAAATGCTCACTGGTTTTGCAGAGAATCACCTTTAGCTGCACCTAGAGCTATTTAAATGGGTTGTATAATTAAAGGATATAAAGGTGAAAATAATGTAAAAAGTAAGTAGGTGAAAATAGATAAAATAAAAAATAATTTTTTGTCTTTATTTTTTAAAATATGATTTGATAGTTAAAATAATGATTTAATAAATAGAATAATAATTATAAAAATATGATAAATATTACACAAATTATGTAAATAAAATACATTTATGCCGCGAGGAAAAATGGAACCAAAGTCTATGCTTGGATTCTAGCTTCTCATGCACTTGTTAACCAATTCTTGCTAGATAGATAAATAAATAAATAAATAAATAAAGCTCTAGGCCTTAGCTTTGAGAAGAAAGTATGCACTAAGCTAAAACAAGACAAAATACATTTTTAGGGAATGTAGTATAATTTGTTTTGCATGCATGTTGAAAGCTTAGAATATAAATCTATTAATTACAAACATTCAAATGGAAAATAAATCCATGATTTAACTTTGCAAATATACAACACAAAACTTTATAATAAAAGTATACTGTGACTGCATAGAAATTTACCATATAGGTGACTAAAAACGCTTTCATTGGGGACATATTTGTGTTCAAGAAACTGTAGATTGCTTTCCTTGCAGTAGTCCATAAGAGTTACAAAATTTTGATGTTGAGTAGATGAGATAGTGTATCAAAAGTAAAATTCAATCCTATTAGGTCAAACCAAGAGAATAAACAATAAGATACAACCTGTATTTTATGACTGAATCTAGATAGGCATGTTGATTGCCAATCAGGATTTGGATTCTTTGAAATAACTTCAGCTTAAGTTGTTGATATTAGATACAAAGTACCGGTACTTTGAGTTTACATTTCTTTATATGTATAAGACAAAATTTATATCAAACTTAGAGTACCAATACTTTGTGTTTAAAATCAACAACTTCAACTAAAGTTACTTCAGAGGATTCAGATCCTTGCCAATCATCATAACTAGAAGTAAAATCAGCAAGCTAACTGATAAAGTCTATAGAATTCTAATCAAAATACTAAAGTATAAGCAAACAAGGAATAGAAAAAGGAATAGAGAAGTGAGATTAATGAAGAAAAAGAAGGCATCCTTTTTAAATATGTTGATCACTGAGAATATGAATAAAAGATAACTAACTAAACATTTGTAGAGAAATTTATCAAGGAGATTTCTAACTTTTAGAAAGCTTGCAATTTCTAAATTATATATTTCACAATACCTCATCAAGTCAAGTTTTTTGCAGTAGAAAATTGAGTATTACCTGATCTACAAATTCTAGATTAGGGAATTCATGGCACTTTTTGATGGCTACAAGCATGCCATCATGAAGTAAATGTAACTGTTGCACGTTTGCACGTTGAACAAATGTTCCTAAAGTGGTCCAAAATTTGTGGGATCTAAGATTCATGGTTCTTGTTATTCCTTCACCACGTTCCCATGTTTGCACGTTCCACCACTTTTTCCTTTTGGGGCACCTTTGATGGGAGAGTATGGTTAAGATTGGTCTATATTGGTCTATAAATGTGGGTCCCTGGCTCAATTTCTATACATAGCTTTAGATTAAAAATTTCCATATATACACCATCATCAAATAAGAAACTTTGAGCTAGAAGCATCATATATAGAATTTCGACTTTCACAGTTTTTTTTTCACAATAGCTAGAGGTACACTTCCTTTTCCATTTTAGTTATTTTGGATATCATTTTAGTTTTATATATATCCATTAAATATTATAGTTGGTATCAAAACCACGATAGCCTTTGCTTGCTCTTTGTCAAAAACTGAAGTTTTCTTTGAATTACCATTTTTGAGTTGCTTCACATAAGTCCGTTTTTAGTATTTTAAAATTGTGAATTTAATCCCATGAATTTTTAATATTATTTGGCTTTAAGAGCGTCTAAAAAAGAGTTTTAAAAGGCCAGAAAAATGGCAGGTCTCTAACTGGGTTTTGTTTCAAGTACACAATAATTTGGTTCAGATAAGTGAGATCCATCTTGAGGAAGAAGATAATATAAATAGCATGTTGCTTCTATTATATAGTTGGCTATGTTTTTTTGCCTTGTGAAACATCTTAAGTTTAGATACAAAAGGTGTACCATTTCACTATGAGCTAATGGGCCAATCTAGCTTTTGGCTATCATTAAATTAACTTTCAATTTAAAATTGTTTTAAATGTATTCTAGGCCCCTTATTATTAAATTGCTGTATTGGACCATTGTTCTAAAACACTACTTAAGGGTTCAAGCATTGTTTTTGGTGCATTTGAATTACATCATTTTGATTTGAGAATTTCAAACACATTAAATTAAAAAAAAAAGGAGTTGCAAAAGTTTCTAGGCTAACATGAATGGCTAGAAATCATTATTAACCATTTAAGGCCAATATGTATATTGTGCAGGTTGGGTCTTTTGGAAAGTTTAATAGTTTAATTATTATTTTTAGATTTAATTTTTCCTTTAATGACATAATTTTATGCAAATTTATATGTTGGTGCCAAATGATTTTTTTTTGGGGCCTACTATGTTGGATATGAATTATTAATTAACAACAATTAATAATTATTTTAATATGGACAAATTTATAGAATTAAATTTTGGAAGATATTTTGAAAAATCTTTGTCAAAAATTTTAAATATTGATGCCATTTAATTTATGCCCAATATTGATATTATTTTTAGGCATTATTTTGGCACATTAAGATCAAGTTAATTAGGAGAATTATAATTAATTAATCTATTTAATGAATTAATTAATTATTTAATTCTCATTATGTTAAGCTTATTTATACATTAATGTTTGGTCATATACAAGCATGTAGTTAATACTGAGATGCTATATGATTAGTATAATTATAGTTTAATTAGAGTTTAGCCATAGCACCTCTCATTATTCTAAAATTATATATTAATTGTTATAATCATATAAAAGGAAAATAACATCAAGTTATAATTGATTATATTTAATATGATAATTATTATCCCACAAGAATGTTATCATATTTTATATAATTAATTAGGGTGGGATAGTGAATTTCTTTTTACCTTAATTTGCCCACAGGAATTAAGATAAGGGATATAGTTTGTTAGTTTCACCATTTTATACATAAATCTAATTAAATAAAACTTAACCCAAAAGTAGTTTTATTTGTTATTAGGATCATGGTATAAAAGATATGTTTTACATTGGCAAAACATGTCATATAGAATATTTAATTACTTTAAATTATTAATATAGTATGTGAATTTTGTGCAACTTTGCAACCTTTGAATATCTTCGACTTTCAAGTTCTTGAATTAATAGGTGATAACTATAAAATATGGAAGGAGAAAATACTCCTCCAATTAGGATGGATGAACGTTGATGATACTATTAGAAAAGATGAACCTCTTAAACCTATAGATACTAGCAGTGCCTCTACAATTATCCTTTATGACACTGGGAGCAATCAAATCGTCTCAACATGATGTATATCAAAACTAACATTTCTACTAGTATACATGGATTTATTAGAGAGCATCAAAATGTGCGAAACTTGCTCAAGGATATTGATGAATAGTTTGAATTCTTAGATAAGGTTTTGGCAAGCATTCTGATGACAAAGTTATCATCTATAAGGTTCACTAACATAAAAGGTGTGTGAGAGCACATCATATAAATGAAGGATATAACCGCTCAATTAAAAACATTTGAGGTTAAGATGTTTGAATCTTTACTTATGCACTACATTTTGAATTCTTTACCACATCAATTTCAACATCTCTTACAATATACATAAGGAGAAATGGTCAATTAATGAACTTCTAACTATGTGTGTACAGGAAGAAGGAAGGCTCATGGCAGAGATGGGAGAAAGTTCATATATGACAACATAAGGAAAGAATAAGAGACAAGCCAAACCAAAGGAAAAGGGCAAGGGACCCATCCAAGCTTACATAAAGAAGGAGTCCAAGTGTTTCTTTTATAAAAAGAAGGGGCACATGAAGAAAGACTATGTTAAATTTAAGGCTTAGCTTGAAAAGAAAGATAACTCAATCTTACTCTTTTGTTATGAATCTAATATGATAGATGTTAGTAGTAACACATGGTGGATTGATTCTGGTTCAATAATCTATATTTCTAATACCTTGAAGGGCTTTCTAAACCAAAGGAAATTAGTAGACAGTGAGCAATATATCTATTTAGGTTAACAAGATAGGCTCACCAGTAGAAGCTATAGGAACTTGCAAATTAGTTTTAGATATTGGCTTTAGTTTGATATTGGCAAGGACTTTTTATATACCAAGTTTTTCTAAAAATTTGATTTACGTTTTGAAACTTAAACCTATTGGATTTCCAAATGGTATGTTTAAGTTATTTTATAAATCTAGTCTTGTTAATAATAGTACAATATCTTATGGACTTTTCCAAATTCAATTACTAGACAGTATATTTAATGACTCGATGCATGTTTTTAGTAGTATAGGTATTAAGAGATGTATTGCTAACGAAGATTCTTCTATGTTGTAACATTGTTGCCTTGATCATATCTCAATGGAAAAGGTTAAGAGGTTGGTAAGAGATGGAATACTTAGTACACTTGATTTTACTAAATTTGATACTTGTATAGGCTATATTAAAGGAAAGTAAACTAACTAGACCAAGAAAAGTGCCAAGAGCAGTTCTACTATATTAAAAATCATACATACACACATTTGTAGTTCAGATTTAGACTCTAGCGGTTAGAAATACTTTATCACCTTTATTGATAATTATTTACAATACATGTATCTCTATCTAATAAATAATAATAACAAGGCACTTGATGCCTTTAAAGTCTTTAAGGCAAAAGTAGAACAATAATGTGATAAACAAATTAAGATAGTGAAATCTAATGGAGAAGGTAAGTATTATGGTAGATACATTGAAGATGGACAAGCATCAGTTCCATTTGCTATATTTCTTCAAGAACATAGAATTGTTACCCAATACACTATGCTTAGGTCATTAGACCAAAATGGTGTGGCTAAAAGAAGAAATCAAACATTGTTGGACATGGTGAGGAGTATGTTGGCCAGCTCCAAACTTTCTAAATCCTTATAGACTGAAACTCATAAAACGGTTGTGTACATTCTTAATTAAGTTCCAACTAAGGTTATTGAAAAAGACACCATTTGAAATGTTTAAAGGTTAGAAGTCGAGTTCAAGTCATATGCACATTTGGGGATGCCCATCTGAGGTTGAGGTTTACAATTCATAAGAGAAGAGACTGAACCCTAGGACCATGAGTGGTTATTTCATTGGGTATGCTGGAAGGTTTAAGGTTTGTAGATTTTATTGTCTATCTCACAACACTAGAATTGTGAAATTAAGAAATACAAAATTTCTTAAGAATGACTTGATCAGTGAGAGCAATCAAATTAAGAACCTAGGTGTTAAAAATGATCAATATGATATTCAAGCTCCTATATCAAGTAATAGATTAATTGTAATCCATGCCTCTCAAGTTCAATGGGTATTCAACAATCAATCATTTAGGATCCACAATCTGTTGACCATGACCAAGTTGATCTAGTTGATAGGCAGCCTCAAAGGACTATTGATCAATGAATTGAACAACATGTTCCCTAAAAGAATGTTAAGTCAACATTAAGAAGATCAATTAGGATGAGAAGATCAACAATTCTTAGTGATTATGTTATGTATCTATAAGAATTTGACTATAATATAAGAGTCGAGAAAGACCTTAAAACATTTTCACAAGCTATCAGTTACAGAGAATCTAAATTATAGCCCAATGCCATGGAGGAATAAATGAATTCCATGGCTTCTAATAGAGTTTGGGATCTTGTTAAGTTACCTAATGGTTCTAGGACCATTGGATGTAAATGGATCTATAAGACAAAGAGAGACTCATTAGACAATACAGAGAGATATAAAGTAAGACTTGTGACTAAGAGATTCACTTAAAGGGAATGAATCGATTACATAAAGGCTTTTTATCCTATATTTAAAAAGAATTCTCTACATATAATAATGACATTGGTTATCCATTTTGACTTAGAATACCATCATATGGATGTGAAAATGGCATTCCTCAATGAGGAATTGGAGGAGGAAGTATATATGAAACAATCTGAAGGATTATCCTTTAGTTCCAATGAGCATTTAGTGTGCAAATTTAAGAAATCTATATATGGATTGAAACAAACCTCTCACCAATGATATTTAAAATATCATGATGTTATCTCTTCATATAGATTTATGGACAATGTCATGGATTAGTGTATATACTAGAAGGTCAGTGCAAGTAAAATCTATTTTCTTATATTATATGTGGATGATATATTACTTGCGATCAATCATTAAGGGTTACTATATAAGGTGAAATGATTTCTCTCTAAGAATTTTGATATGAAGGATATGAGTGAGGCTTCTTATGTCATTGACATAAAGATCTATAAGAATAAAACTTAATGTATTTTGGATCTATCATAAGAAATCTATATCAATAAAGTGTTAGAGAGATTTTAGATGTGGATTATTCCCAAAGTATAACATTTATTGTGAAAGGTAATAAGTTTAATTTGAACTAATGCTTGAAAAATAATTTGGAAAGAGAAAAGATGCATAACATTTTATATGTTTCTACTGTCAGAAGCCTTATGTATGCTCATGTGTGTACAAGACCAGACATTGCATTTGCGGTTGGAATGTTAGGGAGATATCAGAGTAATACAGGTATAGATCATTGGAGAGTTGCAAAAGGTGATGAGATACCTTTAAAATACTAAAGACTAAAATGTACAAACGAGCTAAAAATCTTAAGGTAGTTAGTTACTCAGATTCAAATTTCGCTGGTTGTATTAATTCACAAAAATCAACATCATGGTACATTTTTATATTTGTTGGCAGAGTTATGTCTTGGAGGAGCTCAAAGCAGACTTTGACTGCTACTTTTACCATAGAGACTGAATTCGTATCTTGTTTTGAGGCAACTTTACATAGTGTATGGCTAAAGAGTTTTATTTTTGGACTTAGAATTGTAGAATCAATTTTTAGGCCATTGAGAATTTATTGTGACAAATCAGTTGTAGTTTTTTTGACTAAGAATAACAAAAATAGAGGTTGAAGCAAGCACATCAACATTAAGTACTTAGTCATTCGAGAATGTGTTAGAGAGAACAAAGTCACCATTGAATTTGTTAGCACTGAGTTAATATTAGCAGATCTTTTAACAAAAGACATGCCATCGTTAGTGTTTAAAGATTATGTATCTAGGATCAAACTTGGTACCATGTTGAATTTTTAATATATATGTACATATATCATTTGTAATAAAGCTCGTATATAGTTTAAGTTATTTTTCTCAATTTAATGTATACATTTATGTTTAGAGAAAAGTAATATTAGGAGAATCCAGAATAAGTATAAGGTTTATTCATTAAGTTTATGGTGGTTTGAGAAAGCAAAATGTATTATAATACATAAAAGATAATACTCGTATATAGAGAACTTATTATTATGATTCGTGCATTAAGTTTTCTCCTTAAAGAATGAAAATATCCATGAATCTAATAGATCATTAAGTCATTTGGATCAAGTGGGAGAATGTAACCATTGCACATTTGCATGTTGAATAAACGTTCATAAGGTGGTTCGAAATTTGTGGGATCTAAGATTCATGGTTGTTGTTATTCCTCCACCATGTTCCCACGTTTGCATGTTCCACCACTTTTTCCCTTTGCGGTACCTTTGATGGGAGTGTGTGGTTAAGATTGGTCTATAAATATGGGTCTTTGGCTCAGTTTCTATACACTGCTTCAAATTAAAAATTTCCTTATATACACCATCATCAAGTAAAAAATTTTGAGCTAGAAGCATCCTATATAGAATTTTAACTTTCAACATTTTTTTTTGCAATGGCTGGAGGTACACTTCCTTTTGTATTTTAGTTATTTTGGATATCATTTTAGTATTATGTATATCCATTAAATATTATAGTAAACCTCTATAAACCTCCCCAAATTTTCCTTCCCTTCTCCATCTAATTAGATTTTTGTCATTGAGATTTTTGGTGGCCTAAGATAGCTTTTCAATCTCAAAATGCCTAGTATAGATTGTTGGCTCTATCCCACCTTGTCTTCCCATAGCATGTATTGAAAAGCATACACGAGTTGCTTGTTCTTTGTATCACTAGAAACCCTAAAGGGAACTTACATATGTTAGTTACACGAGAATATCATTGTTACCTTGGGAAGGATCAAACAATCCTGTCTTTGAATTCTTAGAAAACACTCCTATTGTGAAACAGGCAAAACCATAGTAGTAATATAAATATCCCTACCAATGCCACAGCTCCTGTAGTTCCTCTTAATATTGCTGCAAGAGTCTTTGATAATGAAACTACACTACTGAAGGCAAAACTTAAACTTTGATTGAATATGTAGCATATTTGAAAGGACGTGATGGAAATGCAGAAGGCATGCTGTGAGGAATGCAATTTTTTTTCTTTTTAAAGTGTACATCCTATAGGTGGCTAATGATAATGAAATCAATACATGACTGGTTTTAAATGATATCTAGACTAATATTTAGACCTTGTCGAATGCCATTTCATCTGCGTGTGGTTGATATTAAGAATAAAGGCAGAGATGAACCACAAAATTGAACAAAGAGGTACACTTTTTAATCAAATCATAAGACTTGTTTTATCAGATAAATGACGAGGCACAATCTTAGAAAGCCAGAGCTTCATTTACCAATGAAGCTTCGAATGAGGCCCTAGTGCCACTATCGCCGAAATCAAGATTCATCTACATTTCCCTGTATAAATCAGTTCTTTTTCTTTGACACAAACCAAACAACCAAATTAAAACTTCTAATAGTTCAACAAAACAAAAAAGACAAAAACAAAAAGTGGGTCTTTGAGCATCAAAAACCCTTTTCAACACAACTCTTGAAGTTCCAGTTGTTACCAAGACAAGACTTGAACTTTTACCTCTTAGCTTCCTTAGAAGTTGCTACTCTATTTGTGGCAGAGAATCGTCTGCTTCGTGGGAAAACCCACGATGGCAATTTTGAAGAAATCCTAAGATGGTAGAACTCGACGCTGCTTCATCGGAAGGAAAGAGATCCAAGATGCTTGAACGCTCGAACGTGGAAGATGGAAGGTGGAAATGATCCAAGATGTCGAAAGAACTAGTGGGAGTAGAAATCTTGACGAAATTTGCACTAGGGCTAAACTAAAAAAATTTTATAAGGTTTTACCTATATACAATATTTTTGTTTGTCGCGGAAAATGATTATGCGGCCTTTATGTTATTTTTCTTGTATCGATAACTAAAACACGAGACCATCCATATGTCCTTGTTGACATAGAAAGTACGTAATCACTTCACTATTCCAAAACACCAAAGTTACTATAAGATCAATACAACTATTGATGACATTTTCCCCATCAAAGATATGCCTTGCCAAAGAGCTAATAAAACGCTTATACTCCCGAGCACGAAAAAGATAGATAAATATAAAGACCTTGCAGACAAAGAATGAATACTAAGACGTGGAAAATTGTTATAATACATAAACATACCACAATATCAAGCATTGATACTATATTTATGAACTTTACGCATGGGGCTAAGATTATTTTTTACCACTACCAGAGAGTTGCATAACATATTAATTAGCCAAACGTTATAATTAGCAGTTTTAAATCTCTAAAATCACTAACTTTGTCTAGGCATTATAGCAAAATTTAAGGGAATAAATCACAAGCTTGGAAAGATAAAATCTGTCCCCCTCACCAATCCCAAATAAAAACTTTCGCTTAGAGCTTTGAACGTTCTTCAAAAGGAATACCATAAACATTGGTTTAATAGTTCTTCAAAAAACTAAGGCATGCCAGTAGTTGTGTGCGATTCTCTTACTTACCATGAGGAAGAAGGCAAGCTGTAGATAAGTGTGGCTAGGATCTGCAAATAGGTGACTGGTGACTAGATCCAAGGGTGAAGGGTAGTCAGTGGAGCAAAAACTATATATGTAGAGAACTTAAACATATATATGCTTTTTGGCTAAGGTACATAACAAATGTTTCTCCTTTTCCTAACATACCTGTTACGCTCCCAAATTGATTTATCTATACATGGTGAAGAAAAATGCTAATGCAATAAGAGTGAGACAATACCAATGTTCGTGACAAATGCAATGTCATATATATAAAAACCATGGCAAACATGGTTATTATAAGTGAAGCTACCCTATTATAGTAGACATACTTATGCATTCATGTATTCTTGTACATAGATATATGTCATGAAAAAATACATGAGCTTAGTAAGAGCTGAGAGAACTATGGCTATACAGTCTCAACGTGTTTACTGTATATGTGTGTGAGTACCAAGTAACGAAGTTTTAGCAACCAATAATTATTAAAGTGAGAATTTTAAACTATACTTAATGGTAAAAACATCCAATCTTTCAAAAATTAAGCTCTTCATAAAATTATCCAAAAATAAATTGGCATTCATTGATTACCATAGTCCGTAATTCTAATTATATATAAAGAAAGAAGTAGAGAAGTGCATTATAAGTTTGTTGATAAAAATTAACTCTAAAAACATATCATTACCTATTGTTAATTGTTTAATTAAGAGATTTATATCAGATTTAGATTTAAGTTTATTTTTATTGAAAAAAATAAAAATAAAAATGATTTCTTAATTGTGAATTTAAAATAATAATAATTAAAATTAAAATTACTTTAAAATTTAAACGATTCAAATTATTCAATTAATAATTAAGCAATTAATAAGGATCCTTAGTTAGTTTAGGAGATCCAAGAGCCTCAGCTCATTAGTAGCTAAAGTAACATCTGCAACAATTTAAAAGAAAAAAAAAAATCTGTTTATTGAATGGCCCTGTGCCCACTACGAGGTTGCTTTAAGGAAAGTCCAATTATAAAGTATTTATGTTTGAATTGAACAAGGTGATAAAGAAGGAGAAATTTTAATTTATATTTTTTATTTAAATTTAAATAAATATTTTTTTTTCATTTATCTCCTTAATTTAAACATATCATGAGAGAAAAATATATTATATTTAAACTTAAATTGAAATAAATGTCAAAATTAAAAGAATAAGACTTGCGGAAAGTTTTCTAAATGTTTTGTTATCAAATTTTTTAATACTTGTTGAGATTTTTTAAAAAAGATTCAATATATGGGGTTATTGTTAAAAAAAATATTTATTATATTTGATTGGGGAATTAGATGACACATATAGAGTAACCAAGTCTTCTCCCTTCTTCACCTTTGTTGGCACTTTCTCCAAGACTAAATTATACATTTAACTTGAAAGAATCAATAGACATTTGAAGGGTTTAAAACACGAAATTTTTTACCCTGTCCTTTTTACTTCAGCATTATATAGAAGAGATCAATGCAACCCAATTTACAACAACAGTATATTTTTATGATTAAAAAAAATATGATTAAAGCTCTGCAATAGTTACTGTAACTATCAAAAACTGTTAATCAAAATTTCAATGAGAACTCTTCAAAGACAAACCCTTCGTATTGCAACAAGACTCGTTTTCATCATTTTCAATTCAGGCACGGATATCTGGGTATGGATTCCTTTCAGAATATTCACAAAACCTTAGCCATTTTGTAATTTAAAGAAAATTGAAAGCAACCACTTTTAAATTTTACGTTGGGTCTCACACATTGGACATTTATCAAAATTTAAGGCACAGTAATTTCATCTTGTTACTTTATTCGCTCATCATGTTATTTGCCTTTTTCAAAACTTGCAAATGGAAAATAGGGTCTAACATGTCCAAATCTTCTATTCAAATTAATAACACATACAAAATATACTACAAGTAGATATACTTTTCTATGATGTGTAACAACTGTCATCATAATTAGGCTTAATTATATAGTTAATTATTGTAAGTTAAAGTCTAAAATCATTATAATTAATTAAAATAGAAAAAAAGGTAAAAAAATTTGAACCTTGATACTATTAGGGTTATTAGCTAAGCAACCACAACTAATTGAATCTATAAGTTATCATAATTATCAGTGAAAACTTTGGGTTCATCTCATTATTAATTTCAACTCACCAAAAACTTTTTATGAATATTTTCAAGTCATTACATAACTTTAACATAGTGAAATTCAAGGTTTTTAAATCAAAAATAAGAGTTTGGGGACCTTTGTCATGACTTGGACCTTTTTTGCCACAGCTTAGTTAGTCACTGAAACCTAAAAAATAAGTTTAAGAACTCCCATCATGGCATAAGTGACTACTAGAGCTCAAAATTAAAATCTTGTGCCTTGCACTGTGGCTTGGGTTTTCCATGCCATGGCAGAGTGCTCTCAGAAACCTATTGTTTATGTTTTTAGGTTGCGGCGAGCCTATAGGGCATCGCAGTGGAATAGCCTCTTCGGAATCACCACTTAATTTATTCAACTCACGTCAAGGTGGAAAATCCTTGCACCGCAGTGAGCTAACCTATTGGAACTTACAATTTCTCTTCGCTCGATTCTCGCCATGGTGAATATACTTTCTATTATCTTCCTTGGGCAACTTTTTCATTTCGTGCCGTGATGCTCCTCACCTTTGTCTAACGCTTGGCTATGACTTAGCCCATTTTGGTTGCGGTTCAACTACCTCCTTTACCTAAACTCTCCCAATTTCATCCTAAACACTCTAATACTACTTTCATTAGCATCTTAAGGTCATTCTATCTTAATTTGTAAGGCTTTTATAACTTTCATCTACTTGATTCACTTAATTTATTTATCATTACCAATTCAAGACTTAGGTGTTAATTCCTACTCATCTAACTACCATATATCAATAAGTTCAAAGATTAATGATAGCAAATGATTCATGAACTACCAACATTATCACTCAAACATTATTCCATTAGAGGTTTCATGCATCACTAGTTTGAGTCAACATCTAATGTATCACATGATTACATTTCCTAATAGTAAATCATATCATAAAATCAACAAGGTTTCATACCAATCAACCCCTATTCCATGATAGCAAAAATGGTTCAATTACACATATCCACAGGGCTAATACTAAATGGCCATAAGACATCAAGTCATTCATCATTTATGAGTCAATTACAATCACGTGTTCAATCCCATGGTGACTATATTACATAACCAGTTCCTATACTTGATAATTCATGATATAATATGGCAATACAAAAAGACTAATATTCTTGATTACATAAACCCAACCTTACAAGGTCTCCAAACCTATGGCTACCAAATCATACAATAGGTTTCAATTAATTTTTCCTTGCCACTAAAAGGTCTGGTCCTTGAAAATATTAGCTTACAACCGAGGTGAAATATACAATCTCAATAATAAAAGGCAAATTCTATATACATGTGTAAATTAATCAATATAATTCATTTTCATATCATCAAATACCAAGATCATTAATTCAATTAGCAAATGAACTAGTTGAGTTATAAGTAACTACTATCCTATATTAGTAATCACATTAAACATGTTAAAGGCCAATAATACTAGAAGAGGCCCATCCATGGCACCAATTCCCTAATGAGTATAACCTGGGTTCGATGCATTCAAGGGTCTGATCATAGCCCGATGCCAAATTAAAGTACGATGCACTGGTGGCAGTCGCATCACAGCTCCACCATAGACACATAAGGCCCAATCACAATAACAATCAAGTAACTAACCAATCATTTAGCATTCCAAAATTATACATGTATGGCAAAATATCATATTAAAATGAGCATATACATAGAATTAGGAAATTAACCCTAATTACCTTAATGAAGCTAATTATTCTTTCTCTAGCTATCATCATGATCCAAATGCATACCAAGTTTAAAATAAATATAGTTATCATCATTTCTAGTAATAAATTAGATACCTAAGGAGTTAAACTACCAATGACTACTTAAATGTTACTTATCTAACCACTAATGGATTCCAATTTTGGGTTTTAGCTTCTTCACACCAGAAACCACAATAGTTCACTATAATTTTTAAGTAATTTCACATAAGATAAAAGACCAATATTATAAATCAATTATGGGGGTCTTAAACTAGCAGTAGATGCATCAAAATAGGAAAAGGGTACTTGTCTAACAACACCCATAACTTCAACCTTCGAAAATCCACCATAGAAGCGCTAAACAACAAGTTTTAATTTTGGGTGGAAGGTAAAAAAACTTTAAATGAGAAACCAATTAGTTCAAATTGAAGAGGAAGAAGAGAAGATTAAGTTATATATTAGTTACCTTAGCTAAATCTTGCTTTAGAAGTGGGAAATGATAAAATTTTATTAGACCTCCGAGATTCCCTTTTGCTTCTTGTGTTTTTTGCAAAATGGAAGGGGAAGGCTGAAGTAAAATTAGGGTTTAGATGGGTTATGAGCTGATCTAAGGGTCTAAAATCTAAGTGGGTTTAGTCATATGCTTGTTGGGTCATGAGTTATAAAATTATATAGGTCATATATGAGAGTTGGGTCAAATTAAAATGGTCCATTAGCATTTGGATTTGCACAAATCAATATTGAACATCTAAAAAATGGAATTGGGCTTTTTTAAGGCTAATATTGGATTTCTATACTTAACTTAAAATAATTAAATTAATTATAAGGTTCAATTTAATATCTCCCTTCTCTCAATTAATTTTTCTAAACAAATCCATATTAACAATTTATTTTTTCATAAGTTCTACCTATCCTATCCACTTACTTAGTTTTACTAATTACTTAGATTAATTCTCTAATCATTGTAATTAATCTTAATTAATTTCAAAGTGTTACATGACAATATTTCAACATTTTTCATATTCATTTTTACACAATATGGCTTGTTGCCATTTATATGTGCTAGAGAAACTACCAATTTGAAGAAAATAAATATTGCCATTATAATTATCTAATTTTTTTTTCATAAATATTGACATTATCATCTGTACTTAATTTTATAGGTTGGTCCAAATCAAGCTTAGATGAAATTCACTGAATTTTTAGTTATGTGTTGGGTTTAAGCTTGGACTTAAGTCTATATATAAACCTAATAAAATAAGCTCAAATTTAAATTCATTGGTTCAAATTTTATGCAGCCTAGATCTAGATGTTGGGTCTAGACCTAAATATAGCCATTATAAGCTTAAATATATTTTTGTCCCTTTAGCTTCATAAAAATTTTAATTTGGTACTTTTAATTTTTTAAAAAATATTATTTCTACTTTTAAAATGATCTAATTTTGTCTCTTGTTTCATAATTTATCTAAAATTTAACATAAAATTTAACAATACATTGGCTTGGATATTAAATTTAAGCGCGAGTCAACAATATTAAATATATAAATGATGTCTAAATCAATGATTAATAAATTGTTAAATTTTGCATTAAAATTGTTGGATTATGAGATGTCAAGGGACAAAATTAAATTAATTTAAAATATAGAAAGGAAAAATTATATATTTTTAAATTGCTGGAAAAAATTAAAATTTTTAGTATTTTTTATTTATTTTCCATTTAAGCCTTAGTATTGTGAGAGAGCTTTTATTATGTTTTGCTTTGGGCCTTGCCCGTTTTCTCCCAAATAGAAAACCATGGCATCAAGTATTTTCTCTCTTTTGCGTTACCTGGCCCTTTCTTTTTGGGGCCAAATTACCCTGGTCCATTAAATGAGTCAATGGGACCTTTCCTCAAAGGTCTTTTTCTTACGTCAGAAGACAAACTCAAAGGCCTTTTCTTTTCTATAACCCTTAGCCAACAAAAACTTTAAGGAAACTATTTTTGGGCATACACAAAATGTTAGATATATATTTAAAAATAAATAGTAATTTTTGTATCTATATTTTTAAAAAAGTAATAAAAAATAGATGTTATTGAATAATAATAATAATAATAATAATAATAATAATAATAATAATAATAGATATTGCATAACTTTTTTTAATTTTTTTTATTTCCATTTGGCTATCAAACCATGTCTTATTCTTTCCTATAATTTTTTATACAGTATGTCAACAAATTAATTCGTGCTAATTAAATGACCATTCTTTGTTTCCTATGAATGCAATCGCTATACATAACAATCAAAATTAAAATAAATTTTATCATATGATTTAATAATAATTTTGTAATATTAAATAATTAAATAGTTACAATATGAAAGTCATGCCCAAAATAAAGTTTGCTCAAGGGATGGCTAGTTGGTTGTAGGAATGAATATGGGTTGGGTGGGGCAGGATCGAGCTTTAGCTCCATACTTAGCTCAATTTAAAATGAGTTTTAAAATTAAAATTTGTTGTTTAAGCTTAGGTTCGACCTGATTCAATTTAAGAATTAAATGGCTTAATTCAATATCGAGTCACTCAATTTTTTTTATATTTATTGTAAAAATTATAAAATAATTATAAAAAAATTTTATGAGTCTTTATAAAATTATATATTTTTTTAAATTTTTTTATATATAAATCTTTATAATTTTTTTTTTATTTAAGGGTTGGGTCAAGGCGATGTAACTTTTAAAATTAGGTTGGACAGTCCAACTTTTTTTTTTTTTTATGTCTTACTCTGCCTAATTCAGCCTGATTTGGCCAACTAGGACACATCAGTTTTTTGGACCCAATGTTCACCTTTAATTGGTTGGAAATTAACCTAAATTGTTTGAATAGTATCAACTGCCAAAACATAAAGGTTCTGTAAGTATGAATTCATATGGGTCACATTCATGCAACTTTGCAATGCTAAACTTCATTTGATAATTGATTGATTATCAAAAAATTTATTAGATAAATATAATTTTTTAAAAAATGACTCAGAGCTCTTGTCAACATTTACGAACAACTCACACGTTTACAACATTGATAGTAAAGAATTTGTATTTTTAGAATATTTATATATGTTTAGGAGGCCAATAAAATTTTTATTTGCCTTGTAGTTTAACAAAAAAGTTATAACTATTCACTTATTATAATTAAATTTAGAATTTTTTTTATAATTATTATAAATGTCGAGAAGTTTTGAATTTGAGTGAAATTTTGTTTTTTTTTTTAAAAAGGTGGCTTATTATGATTCAAGCAGTTAAAAAATATACAATCACCAACTTACAGAAATAGTCATATTGAATTTTTTTTTTGGGTAGACTATAACTGAAACTTCTAAATATATAAAAAACTAATCAGATGAAAAAAGCTAAAATATGAAATTCATGTGAAGCTTTTGTCCATTCATCAAATTACGCTTGAAATGTTTATCAAAAGCTTACTCGATGGACAGATAAATCCTTTCAATAAAGAGAAAAGAATGACTGTAATATCAAGTAATTCCTTTCAATAGAGAAAAAAGAATGATGCAAAAAGATTAAAGAATCACTGTAAGACCAAATAAATACTTTCAATAAACCCAAACGCACTAGACGAATAATAGTACTTAAGGGGAAATAAAAGTTAATTAAAGTCGAGTACAGTAACCCAATCCGCAAACAGATAATATTCTACCAAGATATAAAGCATAGAATGACTTGGATGCAAGTCATTCTCTGAGTAAAACCAGAGATATTCACTTTACCAAATTTTAGTAACCTTATATATAGATTAATTTGTTCAATCTTAACGTAACCAAACCAAGAAAACAAGAAGGAGTAGTTGAGGTTTCTTAAACAACTTTGCTTCGAAAAAGAGGTTGAGAATTCAATATAGCACAACTTTTCATGAAGAAAGCAGTCGATGCTATTGCTACCACTAGCAAGAGTGGAAACGTTTCATCTGAGGAAACAGCAGAAGTCCCCGTGAGGAGTGAGATTATCGCAGGCATGCAACCTGAGTTTTACAAAGCTGCAGTGGAAGGTAACATCCATGCCTTTAAGGAGAAGGGTAAGCAAATTGAGTCCATACTAACCCCAAATAAAAATACAATCCTTCATATACATTTCACAAATAAACGTGTATCAGAGGCATTCGTGGAAGGGATGCTAGGTATGTGTCCTGCACTTGTTATGAAGGCCAATGCCAAGGATGAAACCATACTTCATATTGCTGCCAGGTATGGACATTCCAAAATTGTGAGTATACTCATTGAACGCGCTAAAGCTCTCTTTAAAGATATTGATGAAGTTAGAGTTGAGAAAGAACTTATAGAGGCCATAAATGATGAGAAGGAGACAGCCTTGCATAAGGCAGTGCGTTATCATCACACTAAAATAGTGGACATCTTGACAAGGGAAGACCCCGATTACTCATATTCTGGGAATAGTGATGGTGAGACTCCACTTTACATTGCTGCAGAGAGAGAATATTTGGACGTGGTGGATATAATATTGAAGAATTGCAATTCACTAGATCAGAATGGCCCCAATGGTAGAACAGCATTACATGCTGCAGTCCTTCGCGGTAACAAAGGTATTGCGTTGTATGATTTCACAATTTTATTTTATAATGATTAAATTTTGATTTTTATATCAAGAATATCTTATTTCTTTGGTATTAAGTGACAACAACAAAAATGTTTAGAGTTACCTATAACAATTATTTACTTTTGATTTTTTTCCTAACAACTCATATAAGCTTTTGAAATAATTAATGTGGTATGTACTTGGCTCTATGGCTAACTAATGCTCTTTAAATTAATTTTTCATACAAATTAAAGTATCATAGCCATGTTTTTAATCTGCACTTCAAGAGCTTTCGTGTGAGAAAGAAGTTTACTTTTTAGATGAATTAGTAATGGTTGTATATTTGTGTTACAGAAATAGTGTCGAAGTTGCTGACGAGGACTTCAGCAACAGCAGATGAAAATGATTGGGTTCCACTTCATTTGGCAGCACTTCATGAGTCTCCTGATTTGGCAGAGGTGTTGCTAAAGCATGATAGAAGTATGGCATACATGAGAGACAAGAAGGGAAGGACGGCTCTTCACTTTGCAGCACGTTGTGGCAATGCGAGGACCTTAGAAATGATCATAGAATATTGTCCAGATTGTTCAGAATTGGTGGATGAGAAGGGCTACAACGCACTTCATCACACAGCTACCATAAACGAAGTTGATACTATAAATGCTGCGGCAATGATCATGAAGAACGAATCGCTAAGCAACCTTTACAATGAGAAAGATAAGAAAGGGAACACACCCCTTCACCATGTTGCCAAATTTCATAAAATTTTGCATCTACTGCTGTGCATGCGTCACCCAAGAGTGGACCTAAAGGCATTTAATAAACAGAATCAAACTGCTATTGATATTGCTTATGGTGAAGTGCTTCGTAATTCATCTTCAATTTTGAAGGTAACAAGGAACAACATCCAACTACTAGAAATTAAAGAACACAATATATTAATTTATTCAGTACATGAATTTTGATATCTCACATGCGCATTCCCTAGTCTTGAATACCACAGTATAAAATCAATTAGTGCTTTTATGCATTTGTTATTGATGACCATAAACTATTTCACTAGGATTAGGATCCCTAGGTACAGCCTAGAAACATTTATAGTAAATGAATAAAGCTATCAACATGGGTTGGACCTATTGGATTAACCCATTTAATCCACCATTTTAATAAGTTGAATTTAGGTTTTGTCAACTCATAAATTTTATATCATGTTAGCTCGGCTCACTTAACTAGCAGGTTAGATAAGTTTTTTTTTATTAATCTTAATAATTTTAGAATTGAGATGACATTTCAACACTTGCTACAAGAATTGACCCTTTAAAACCAAATTCAAATACTCTTGATAAAAAAATTTGAATAATTTTATTATTTATTTTAATTTCTTTAAATTGTTTGATAAGACTTGAGTTATAATTAAGTAGTTATTTTTGTTTGATTGTTGAAATTTAAAGGAATTATTTGAATCTTTAAAGTTTGAATTTAATTGTTTGATTTAGTTGTTTAGATTTTGAAAGATATTTATTATTGCAATCAATGTTGTTTATTTTATTTTTTTGGTAATTTAGATGGGCCAACCGGTTTAACTTATCTAGTGAACCTAATTGAAGTTTTTCACCTATTTAAAATAAACTTCATTAACCTGCAACCCGTGTAGGCCAGATGAGCCCACTTTAACCGCTCTAAAAATGGAGTAATTAATAAAGACATTTATACTTTTGTGCAGCTAGGTGCTGTTCATGAAATAGGTCCTGCAATTGTTTAATTGTATTTAATTTATATAATTAATTAATTATATTCACATAGTTTGTCTATGAATGCAGCTGATTCATTTAATAATGAACAACTGATTCTCATTAATGAGGCAAATGTTGAACAGAATTAATAAGATTTTACATGCTGCATGCTGCAGTCGCTACCACTTTTATTTATGGTATTGCAAAATTTTGGTGTACGGTTTGGTGGGCGAGTTATAAAGAAGGATGCCAAAAAGAAGGAACAGGAAGAGATACATGATTCAGCAGTTGACAGAATAAGAGAAGCCAACTTTGTAGTGGCCACACTGATTGCAGGTGTAACCTTTGCAGCCGGATTTACATTGCCTGGGGGTACCATACAAGAAGGTCAACATCAGGGCTCTGCTATATTGAAGCGTAATGCAGCTTTCAAAGCATTTGTTATAACAGACTCTCTCTCATTTGTTTTCGCTGCTTCTTCTGTGCTCTGCCAAATTTTATCGTTAATATTTCCTCCAGCAACAAAGAACGTCTGGACTAGGCCAGCTAGTTTTACCTGGTCAGCCTATTTGTTTACCCTGTTGGCAATTGTATTAATGATCATAGCATTTGTGACAGGCACATACGCTGTCTTGAGTGCTTCCAAAGGCTTTGCTATTGCCACTCTTCTGATTGGATTGTCTTTCTTCATCTACTTTTGTCCCCTCCCTCTAAGGCAAAGTGAAGGCCCTTACTTGAGAGCAGAATATATGCAGCTCTCCGATGAACCCGACTTTTCTCAAGTCTAACCCTCTCTCTGGTGGTCGAGTCTCAAAGTTTAAAACTTCTCTTCATTTTTTTTTCTTGGGTCAAAAAGCAAAAAAAATAGAAGGAAAAAAGTCAATTACAGTGACTGCACAATTGGACAAAGATGAATCCCACCGTTTCAAATATATGTATATATAAATATATTATTTCAATTCATGTATGTGGAATTCTGTTATTATTTTTACTTAATTACTTACGTGTATCCAAGCCATGTGCCATCATTTACAGGAAAATACTTCATTCTTAATTAATGAATTTTCTCAATCCATTAACTTGTTAGTTTTGCATATTGTTTATCTAAACTTATGCAATTTTATTTTCTTTTGTTTGGTTTATAATTTCTGATCCTTTTTGGCTAATTGTTTAATTTGTTGAAGTTTCTAAAACAATTTTAAAATTTTCTATTTTTCAATCGAATTGAATTATATTAGTTTTATTTTGAACAAGTCAGTTTAATTTTTCTTGACAAAATTTTTGTTAGAAAATTTTCCATATGAAAACAACATTCATAAAACGTTTGTGACAAAATTTCTTGATTTTGGCAGACAGATAAATTGTAAATCTGTTAATTAAATAACATATTACTAACATTTGGGCAGAAAAATTTGAAGAAAGTCTAGAACGGTATTATGTGAAATTCAGTATTCTATTTTGTTGTTTTTTTTTTCTATGGGAAACTGTTATCTAAATTACTAAAACCAATAGATAATTGAATAAATTTTACAAGATGCTGTTATCTTGTCCAGGAGTGGGATATATACGGTGACTTAAATTCCAGAAAATTGTTTCTGGCCAAAAAAAAAAAGATACCCGAAAATTGTGGGGGGTAAATTACAATTTTCCCTTTCTTTTATTGTTATATATGAGTATGGTCTGAACTCTGAAGAGTGTATGACAAAGTGTCGCACTACCACAACATTCTTTTAATTTCGCAATCACTATGGGTTTTTTGATGAAATGAAAGAAATTAAAAAAAGATTTTGAAAATAAAAAATAACCTACGTCTTTCTATTTTAAAAAAGTAATAAAAAGGTATATAATTTATTGAGTAACAACTATAAAGATATAATATATATTACAAAAAAAAGGAAAGAATCCCTTTTCTTTCTCATACTAAATCAGCCGTTAAGTTTGGCATATGATAATGTTTTTCATAAAAATGAAAATCTGTTTGAATAAAATTAAATCATGTAACTTATAATTATATTCATATAATATGAAAAGTTATTCCATTCTCATGTTTAATTGGAAGAAAACCATATAAGAATAAAGAAAAAAGTGAACAAATAATCATAATATCTCTGGAGCCAAACAATAATAAAATAATTATTTTTTTGTAATTTGTAGAAAATAATTTTTTCAACTATTAATAAAAAATATTAAAATATTCATTTTTCTAAAATTTGTAGGAGATATTTTTTCAATTATCAATAATAAAAATAATAAAATTTTTATTTTTATTTTTTTATTAAAAAATTTTTAATTACCAATAATAGGATAAAAAAGATAAGAATATTCAAATTTAATTTTTTAATTCAAAAAATGGTTTTTGAATAATCAATATAGGACAAAATAATTATAAAATTCCATTTTAATTTTTAAGTCGAAAAATGGCTTTTAAATTACCAATAATAAAAAAATACAAAAATATTCAATTTTAATTTTTTAATTAAAATTCAAAATCATTCTGCACTATGACATATTCTTAGAAATATAATGATGCAGATACAAGAGTGAGGCGGGAAAGTAAACTCAGAAAAATGTTTTGCATTATGAATTTTGACATTGCATCATATTGCACACTACATTTATAGTGCCATTGACAATTAACAAACTCAAGTAACAAAGCCAATCCTGTCACTCTTGCCAATATGCCAAAGCACCCTTCGTTACAGTCTGGTCCATAAGTGTAGTCCATTGCTAACATTAACTCACACACAGCATTCAGATGTTCTAGTATGAAATATCTCATTTAAAAAATATTTCTATTTGGCTCCTCCTTCACTCTCTTAAAATTTGGGTACACCACAAAAAAAAAAAAAAAAAAAATCAATATCTTGAAGACCATAACGTTGGCATAAAATGGTTTCACTGTGAATTTTGCTGATAACAAAATTAATATTTTAAAAATAAAGCATTAAGTCATTTTAATTTGAAATAATAGCTACTTTATGCTTTAACAGTGACATTTAGTTAAGGAATGAAATAAATTGAGAAAGCATTTATAAGCGAACATGATCATATCTCTCAAATTTTGCATCTAATGGCCATTACTGTAGCGGTCAACTTGAGAGAAATTAAGGAAACAATCCACCCATGATTGTGCCTCTAGCTCTGTTTCTCATGGTTCACTCTCTGATGATATTTGGTTCATCAATACACAACAGCCAGTGATGCTATTTCTTACAAGAGGAAGATTGAAGGAGAAGATATACTCTTTTTCTTAGGCACATATCCCGCGAAATCACAATCCAGAGGAGCTGATATGAAGATCACAATTTATTCACTCTTAACGGCTATTTTTTTTTAGAGAAGACTATAAAAGAAAAAGAGGAAGAACAGAAGCTAGATAAGAACTTGCACCGAAAGAAAACAAAGCAATCATATACTATATTATATAGCTTTGTACTTAGCCTCTGGTTAATCTAGCTAGGGATAGCCTTATTGTGACCTTACTTGTAATTCCTAAGATATAAGGGTCTTAGAAGCTTTTCTAAAGCTTGTAAATCTTCCCTGGTGAGTGAAAAGTTAGTTGATGGTGAGTGGTTAAAAAACTTAATTGAATTTTGGGTGAGTTGAAACATTGAGTTCTAAGTAATTTCAAGCTTTAAGTGTTGTTAGTAAGCATTGTGTGAAACTATTAGCTGTGTACTCTACTTATAGTGAAAAAAATTTGTCAAATTTCAAAGGGAGTGGATGTAAGACAAAGGTTTGAACCAAGATAATTATTAGTGTTATCTTCTTTTTCTTATTTCTTTATAATTTGTTGCATTTAACTTCTGATCAATTATACAAATTTTTAGTTAATTAGAACTGGTATTCATCTTTGTAACTTATTTAAATAGTTCTCACTTTTATTTAACTTACTTCTATAACTATATAACTATAGTGAATAAACTTTAATTGAATTGAATTTAGTTCATCATTTATATAAACACCTATTCACCTCCATCTAAGTATATTTTTAGTTGGTATCAAAGCAGAATCTCACCTTATTTGTACTTAACAGCCAAGAGAAAAAGGTCACTTTTTTGTTTGTGTAGAAAATGAATAATCAACTTGAAGGAACTTACTTCTTGGAAGGACAATTCATAAGACCTTTCTACTTCAATGATAACTATTACACAAACTGGAAAGCAAATATGAGAATTTTCATTTAAGCCATTGACTACCCAATTTAAAAGTCATTAAAGATGGGCTGAAATAACCCACCAAGAAGAATAAGAAAAGAAAAGCTATCAAAAAACTAAGAAGTGAATGGGATGAGAATGACATCAAAATGATTCAAGCAAATGCTCAAGCTATCAACATTCTTTATTGTGTTATCAGTGGTTAAGAATATGAAAGATTTCTAGTTGTGACATGGCCAAGGAGATGTGGAACAAGTTGGAAGTAACTCACCAAAGGATGTCTAAAGTGAAGGAATCCAAACTCAATGTGCAAGTTTACAAGGTTGAACTGTTTTCAATGAAAGAAAATGAAAACATAAAGGAGATGTTCAATAGATTCTCCAAGATTGTTAGTGACCTTAAGTCTCTTGGCAAGATCTACTTAAACTTGGAGAGGAACTTGAAAATTTTCAAGTGTTTTCCGCAAGCTTGGCAATCTAAGATGGACGACATTGAAAGTGGAGATGTTGCAAATCTATCTTACGGTGAATTGAGAGGAATCCTTATTACCTACAAGAGGAATCATCTTAAAAGACATAAATTTGAGCAAAAGAGGAAGAACATGGCATTCAAAGCAATCTAAAGAAAAAGATGATGAGATTAACTTACAAGAGCTTGCCCTTTTCTCCAAGAAGTTAAAAACTTTTAGGAGGAAAATGCCTTTAAAGCAATAAGATCAATCATCTAAAAAAGACCAAAAAAGAGAAGATCAAAAGAAGGATGCCATCATTTGCTATGAATGTAGAAAGCATGGATACATTAGAACAGATTGCCCATATATTAAAAGGAGAATCAATAAGACACATGGTAAAAAGAAGGCAATGGCTACATAGAGTAATGATGAAGAAGAGAAGCTAAAGCAAGAGATAGCTAGCCTTTACTTCATGGCCACTAAAAAGAATGAGGTAAATTTTGAACCTATTGTAGCTAAGTTGCAAGATGCTTTAAATGAGCTTATGATTGATTTTGAAGACTTAATGGCAAAATATAAAAAATTGAGTCAAGTAAAAATTAAGTTAATTAGGAGAATTATAATTAAATAATCTGTTATTTATTTATTTATTTCTCATTATGTTAAGCTTGTTTATACATTAATGTGTGGTCATATACAAGCATTTAATTAATATTAAGATGCTATATGATTAGTATAATTGTAATTTAATTAGAGTTTAGTTATAGCACTTTTAATTATTCTAAAATTATACATTAAATATTATAACATATAACAGGAAAATAACATCAAGTTGTAATTGATTATATTTAATATGATAATTATTATCCCATGAGAATGTTATCATATTTTATATAATTAATTAGGGTAAGATAGTGAATTTTCCTTTACCTTTATTTGCCCACAAGAATTAAGATAGGGGATATAGTTTGTTAGTTTTACCATTTTGTACATGAATCTAATTAAATAAAACTTAACTCACAAGTAGTTTTATTTGTTATTAGGATCATGGTTTGAAAGACATATTTTGCATTAGCAAAACATGTTATATAAAATATTTAATTGTCTTAAATTATTGACATAGCATATGAATTTTGTGTAACTTTTCAACCTTTGAATATCTCCAACTTTTAAGTTTTTGAATTAATAGGTGATAACTATAAAATATGAAAGGAGAAAATACTCCTCCAATTAGGATGGATGGACATTGATAATATCATTAAAAAAGATGAACCTCCTAAACTTATAGACACTAGCAGTGCCTTTGTAATTACCCTTTGTAATGCTAGGAGCGATTAGATTGTCTCAACATGATGTATATCAAAAGTAGAATTTCTGCTAGTGTTTATGGGTTTATTGGAAAGCATCAAAATGTCCTAAACTTGCTCAAAGCCATTGATAAATAGTTTCAATCTTCAGATAAGGCTTTGGCAAGTATCTTGATGACAAGGTTATCATCTACGAGGTTAACTAGTATAAGGGGTGTGTGAAAGCACATCATGCAGATGAGGAACATAGCGGCTCAATTGAAATCACTTGAGGTTGAGATGTCTGAGTCTTTTTTCGTGCACTACATTTTGAATTCTTTATCATATCAATATCAATATCTCTTATAACACACATAAGGAGAAATGGTTAATCAGTGAACTTCTAACCATGTGTGTACAAGAATAAAGAAGGCTCATGACAGAAATGGGAGAAAGTGCACATATGACAACACAAGGAAAAAATAAGAGACAAGCTAAACTAAAAGTAAAGGGCAAGAGACCCATCCAAGCTAACATAAAGAAGGAGTCCAAGTGTTTCTTTTGTAAAAAGAAAGGATACATGAAGAAAGACTGTGTCAAATTCAAGGCTTGGCTTGAAAAGAAAGGTAACTTAATCTCACTTTTTTATTATGAATCTAATATGGTAGATGTTGGTAGTAACACATAATAGATAGATTCTAATTCTATAATCTTTAATACCTTGCAGGGCTTTCTAAATCAAAGGAAGTTGGTGGGCAATATGCAAGACATCTATTCAGACAATAAGAACTATTAGTTTTAGATAGTATCTTTAGTTTGATATTAAAAAGGACCTTTTATGTACCAAATTTTTCTTTTAATTTGATTTCTGTTTTGAAACTTATACCTTTTGGATACTTTTTTGAATTTTTAAATGATATGTTTAAGTATTTTATAAATCTAGTCTTGTTGATAATGGTATAATATCCAATGGACTTTTTTGAATTCAATTACTAGACAGTACATTTAATGACTCAATGCATGTTTCTAGTAGTATAAGCATTAAGAGATGTGTAACTAATGAAGATTTTTCTATGTTGTGGCATTGTAGGCTTGGTCATATCTTAATAGAAAGAGTTAAAAGATTGGTTAAAGATGGAGTACTTAGTACACTTGATTTTATTGACTTTGATACAGATTGCATTAAAGGAAAACAGACTAACCCGACGAAGAAAGATGCCAAAAGAAGTTCTACTATATGAGAAATTATACATATAGATATGTGTAGTTTAGATTTAGACTCTAGCAATTAGAAATACTTTATCACTTTTATTAATGATTACTTATAATATATGTATCTCTATCTGTTAAATAATAATAATGAGACACTAGATACCTTTAAAGTTTTTTAGGCAAAAGTAGAGAAACAATGTAATAAACAAATTAAGATAGTGAGATTTGATAAAGGTGGTGAGTATTATGGTAGATACACTGAAGATAGACAAGCACTGGGTCTATTCGCTATATTTTCTTAAGAAGATAGAATTGTTGCTCAATACACCATGTTTGGGTCACTAAACCATAATGGTGTAGATGAAAGAAGAAATCGAACATTGTTGGACATGGTGAGGAGCAAGTTAGCTAACTTCAAATTTCCTAAATCCTTGTGGACTAAAACCCTTAAAACAACTATATATACTCTTAATCAAGTTTCAATTAAGGTTATTGAAAAGACAGCATTTGAAATGTTTAAAGGCTGGAAGCCGAGTTTAAAGCATATGCGTGTTTAAGGATACCATATAAGGTTAGGCCTTACCTAGAATCATTAGTGGCTACTTCATTATGTATGATGAAAGGTCTAAAAATTATAGATTTTATTATTCATCTTATAACACTAGGATTGTGGAATCAATAAATGCAAATTTTCATAAGAATGACTTGATCAGTGAGAGCAATCAAACTAAGAACTTATGTTCTAAAAATGATCAATATGATATTCAAGCTCCTACATTAAATGATAGATTGATTGTAATCCATACCCTTTAAGTTCAAATAGGCATTTAACAACCAATCATTCAAGATCTACAATCTGTTGACCATGACTTAGTTAATCTAGTTGATGAGCAACCTTAAGAGACTATCTAACAACCAATTGAACAACATATTCCCTAAGAGAATGTTGAGTCAACATTAAAAAGATCAACTAGGATGAAGAGATCAGCAATTTTCAATGATTATGCCGTATATCTACAAGAATTTATTACAATATAAGAGTCAAGAATGACCCTAAAATATTTTCACAAGCCATTAGTTATAGAGAATTTGAATTGTGGCACAATGCCATAAAAGAAGAGATAAATTCCATGGTGTCTAATGGAGTCTGAGATCTCATTGAGTTGTTTAATGGCTCTAGGACCATTGGATGTAAATAGGTCTATAAGATAAAAAGAGACTCATTAGGCAATATCGAGAGATATAAAGCAAGACTAGTGGTTAAGGAATTCACTCAAAGGAAGGAATCAATTATATAGAGACTTTTTCTGCTGTATTTAAAAAGGATTATCTATGTGTAATAATGGCATTGGTTATCCATTTTGACTTAGAACTGTATCAGATGAATGTGAAAACAACATTTCTCAATGGGTAATTAGAGGAAAAGATATATATCAAATAACCTAAAGGATTCTTCTCTAGTTCTGGTGAGTATTTGATGTGCAAACTTTAAAAATCTATATATGGATTGAAATAGGTCTCTTGCTAATAGTACTTAAAATTTCATGATTTTATCTCCTCATATGGATTTGTGGAGAATGTTATGAATCAATATATATACCAGAAGGTCAGTGGGAGTAAAATATGTTTCCTTATGTTATATGTGGATGATATACTACTTGCAACCAATGATAAAGGGTTGCTATATGAGGTGAAATGATTTCTCTCTAAAAATTTTGATATGAAGGATGTGGGTAAAGCTTCTTATGTCATTGGCATAAAGATCCATGTGGATAAAACTTAATGTATTTTGGGTTTATCACAAGAAACATATATCAATAAGGTGTTTGAGATATTTTGGATAAAGGATTATTTACCACGTGTAGCACTTATTATAAAAGGTGATGGGTTCAATTTGAATTAATGCCTAAAAAAAAATTTGGAAAGGGAACAGATGCGTAACATTCCATATGCTTTTGCTATTAGAAGCCTTATGTATGCTCAAGTGTGTACAAGACCTAACATTGCATTCGCTGTCGAAATGTTAAGGAGATATCAAAGTAATCTAGATATGAATTATTGGAGAGTTGCAAAGAAGTTGATGAGATACCTTAAATATACTAAAGATCACATGTTGATATACAGATGAGTTGAAAATTTTGAGTAGTTGGTTACTTAAATTTAGATTTTGTTAGTTATGTTAATTCACAAAAATCAACATTAGAGTACATTTTCATATTTGTTGGCAGAGTCATGTCTTGGAAGAACACAAAGCAAACTTTGATTACTACTTCTACCATAGAGGCTGAATTCGTATCTTGTTTTAAGGCAACTTTACATGGTGTATGGCTAAAAAGCTTTATTTTTGGGCTTAGAATCATGGATTCGATTTCTAGGCCATTGAGAATTTATTATGACAACTTAACAGCAGTTTTCTTGCTAAGAATAACAAAAGTGAAAGTCGAAGCAAGTACATCGACATTAAGTACTTAGCTATTTGAAAACATGTTAGAAAGAACAAAGTCACTATTGAATATGTTAGCACTAAGTTAATATTGGCAGGTCTTTTAACAAAAGTCGTGTCACTATCAATGTTCAAAGATCATGTATCTAGGATGAGACTTGGTACCATGTTGAATTTTTCATGTATATGTACATATATCATTTGTAATAAAGCCTTTACACAATTTGAGTTGTTTTTCCCATTTTAATGTATACATTTATGTTTAGAGAAAAGCAACATTAGAAGGATCTAGAATAAGTAGAAAGTTTATTCATTAAGTTTATGGTGGGTTGAGAAAATAAAATGTATTGTAATACATGAAAAATAATACTCGTATATAGAGGACTTACTGCTATGATTTGTGCATTAAGTTTTCTCTTCAAGGAATGAAAATATTCATGAATCTAATAGATCATTAAGTCATTTGGACCAAGTAGGAGAATGTAACCATTACACATTTGCATGTTGAACAAACGTTCCTAAGGCAGTCCGAAATTTGTGGGATATGAGATTCATGGTTGTTGTTATTCCTCCACCATATTCCCACATTTGCACTTTCCACTACTTTTTCCATTTACAGCACCTTTGATAGGAGGGTGTGGTTAAGATTGATTTATAAATATAGGTCCCTAGCTCAGTTTCTATACACTACTTTGGATTAAAAATTTCCTTATATATACCAAGTAAGAAACTTTAAGTTAAGAGCATCCCATATAGAATTTTGACTTTTAATTTTTTTCTTTTTCGCAATGGTTGGAGGTATGCTTCCTTTTGCATTTTAGTTATTTTGGATATCATTCTAGTATTATATATATCCATTAAATATTATAGTAAACCCCTGTAAACCTCCATAAATTTCCCTTCTCCATCCAATCAGATTTTTGTCATTGAGATTTTTGGTGGCCTAAGACAGCTTTTCATCTCAAAATGCCTAGTATAGATTGTCAACTCTATCCCACCTTGTCTTCCCACAACATGTATTGAAAAGCATACAAGAGTTGCTTGTTCTTTGTATCACTAGAAACCTTAAAGGAAATTTACATGTGTTGGTTACACGAGAATATTATTGTTGCCTTGGGAAGGATCAAACATTCCTGTCTTTTGAATTCTTAGAAAACACTCCTCTTGTGAAATAGGCAGAACCATAGTAGTAATATAAATATCCCTACCAATACCATAGCCCCTGCAGTTCCTCCTAATATTGCTGCAAGAGTCCTTGATAATGAAACTACATTACTGAGGGAAAAACTTAAAACTTTGATTGAATATGTAACAGATTGCAAAAGATGTGACGGGAATGCGGAAGGCACGCAGTAAGGATTGCAATTTTTTTTTTCTGTTTGAAGTGTACATCCTATTGGTGGCTAATGATAATGAAATCAATACATGACTGGTTTAAAATGATATCCAGACTAATATTTGGACCTTGCCAAGTGCCATTTCATCTATGTGTGGTTAATATTAAGGATAAAGGTAGAGATGAACCACAAAATTGAACAAACAGGTACACTTTTTTGTCAAATCACCAGACCTATTTTACCAGATAAATGATGAGGCATGATCTCAGAAAGCCATAGCTTCATTTACCAATGAAGCTTTGAATGAGGGCTCAGTGCCACTATCATTGAAATCGAGATTCATCTACATTCCCCCGTATGAATCAGTTCTCTTTCTTTGACACAAGCCAAACATACACATTAAAATTTTCAATAATTCAACACAACAAATAAACACAGATAGTGGGTCTTTGTGTGTCAAAAGCATCAAAAACCCCTTTTAGACTAGACCCAACTCTTGAAGTTTTGGTTGTTACCAAGACTAAGACTTGAACTTTTACCTCTTAGCTTCCTTTAGAAGTTGCTACTCTGTTTGTGGCCGAGAATTGTCTGCTTCGTGGGAAAACCCAAGATTGCATATTTGAAGAAACCTTAAGATGGCAAAACTCGGCGCGGCTTCATCGGAAGGAAAGTGATACAAGATGCTCAAACTCTCGAACATGGAAGATAGAAGGTGGAAGTGATCCAAGATATCGGAAGAACTGGCTGGCGTAGAAATCTTGATGAAATTTGCACTGGGGCTGCACTGAAAATTTTTTATAAGGTTTTACCTATATACAATATTTTTGTTTGTCACTGAAAATGATTATGCGGCCTTTATGTTATTTTTCTTGTATCGATAACTAAAACACAAGACCATCCATGTGTCCTTGTTGACATAGAAAGTACGTAATCACTTCACTATTCCAAAACACCAAAGTTACTATAAGATCAATACAACTATTGATGACATTTTCCCTATCAAAGATATGCCTTGCCAACGAGCTAATAAAATGCTTATATTCCCGAGCACGAAAAAGTTAGATGATAGTCAACTCACAAATATGAAGACCTTGCAGACAAAGAATGAATACTAGGACTTGGAAAATTGTTATAATTCATAAACGTACCACAATATCAAGCATTGAAACTATATATAATAACCTATAGATATTTATAAACTACCTAAATAATCCAATAAAGTATTTTTGACCTTTCTCATGAATTTGCATGAGCTGCTTAAGTGAACTTTACGCATAGGGATAAGATTGTTTTTTACCACTACCAGAGAGTTGCATGACATATTAATTAGCCAAATGTTATAATTAGCAATTTTAAATCTCTAAAATCACTAACTCTATCTGGGCATTATAGCAAAATTTAAGGGAATAAATCACAAGCCTGGAAAGATAAAATCTATCACCCTCACCAATCCCAAATAAAAACTTCCCTATAGAGCTTTGGTTCTTCAAAAGGAAAATCATAAAGATTGGTTTAATAGTTCTTCAAAAAACTAAGGCATGCCAATAGTTGTGTGCGATTCTCTTACTTACCATGAGGAAGAAAGTGAGCTACAGATAAGTGTGGCTGGCATCTGCACGATGGTTGACCAACGACTGGATGTAAGGGAGAGAGGGTGTTGGTGGAGCGAAAACTATGTATGTAGAGAACTTAAACATATATATGCTTTTTTGCTAAGGTACATAACAAATGTTTCTCCTTTTCCTAACATACCTGTTACACTTCCAAATTGATTTATCTATACATGGTGAAGAAAAATGCTAATGCAATAAGAATGACAATACCAATGTTCGTGACAAATGCAATGTCATATATATAAAATCCATGGCGAACATGGTTATTATAAGTGAAGCTACCCTATTATAGTAGACATACTTGCGTATGCCTGTATTCTCATACATAGATATATGTCATGAAAAAATACTTGGGCTTAGTAGAATCTGAGAGAACCATGGCTATATAGTCTCAACGTGTTTATTGTATATGTGTGTGACTACCAAGTAACGAAGTTTTAACAAACAATAATTTTTAAAGTGAGAATTTTAAAGTATACTTAATGGTAAAAATATCCAATCTTTTAAAAATTAAACTCTTCATAAAATTACCCAAAAATAAATCAACAATCATTGATTACCATAGTCCGTAAGTCTAATTATCTATAAAGAAGGAAGTAGAGAATTGCATCATAAGTTTGTTGATAAAAATTAACTCTAAAAACATATCATTACCCATTGTCAATTGTTTAATTAAGAGATTTATATTAGATTTAGATTTAAGTTTTATTTTTTATTTTTTATTTAAAAAATAAAAAGTAAAAATAAAATAATTTCTTAATTGTGAATAAATAATAATAATTTAAATTAAAAATACTTTAAAACTTAAACGATTCAAATTATTTAATTAATAGTTAAGCAATTAATAAGGATCCTTAGTTCAAGGGATCCAAAAGCCTCACCTCATCAGTAGCTAAAGTAACATCAGCAATAATTTAAAGGAAAAAAAAAAAATCTGTTTGCTAAACAACATTGTGTCCACTCTGAGATTGCTTTTAGGAAAATCCAATTATAAAGTATTTATGTTTTAATTGAACAAGGTGATAAAGGAAGAGAGATTTTAATTCATTTATTTTATTTAAATTTAAATAAATATTTTTTTCATTTATCTCCTTAATTTAAACATATCATGAGAGAAAAATATATTATATTTAAACTTAAATTGAAATAAATGTCAAAATCAAAAGAATAAGACTTGAGGAAAGTTTTCTAAATGTTTTGTATTCAAATTTTTTAATACTTATTGAGATTTTTTTAAAAAGGTTCAATATATGGGGTTATTGTTTAAAAAACAATTTTTTTTGGAGAATTAGATGATACATATAGAGTAACCATGTCTTCTCCCTTCTTCACCTCTGTCGGCACTCTCTCCAAGACTGAATTATACATTCAACTCGAAAGAATCCACAGACATTTGAAGGGTTTAGAACCCAAGAAATTTTTTACCCTATCCTTTTTACTTCAGCATTATATAGAGGAGATCAATGCAACTCAATTTACAACAACATTATATTTTCATGATTAAAGCTTTGCAATAGTTACTGCGACTGTCAAAAACTGTTAATCAAATTAAATTTCAGTGAGAACTCTTCAAAGATAAACCCTTCGTATTGCAACAGGACTCGTTTTCATCATTTTGTACAATATAACTTGCAGCCATTCATATGTGCTAAAGAAACTACCCATTAGAAGAAAATAAACATTGCTATTATAATTAACTAATTTTTTTTCAACATTATTAACATTATCATTTGTACTTTAATTATTTATACCAGTTGTAGGTTGGTCCAAATCAAGCTTAGCTAAAGTGCAGGGAATTTTTAATTACGTGTTGGGTTTAAGCTTAGACTTAAGTCTATAAACTTAATAAAATAAGATTAAAATTAAATTTATTGGTTCAAATGTTAAGTAGCCTAGATCTAGATGTTAGGTCTAGATCTAAATATAGCCATTATAGTTTTAAATATATATATTTTCCCTTTAATTTCATAAAATTTTAATTTGGTCCCTTTAGTAATATTATTTACTATTTTTAAAATGATCCCATTTTGTCTCTCATCTCATAATTTATTCAAAATTTAATGTAAAATTTAACTATATGTTGGTTTGGATATTAAATTTAAATGTAAGTTAATAGCATCAAACATATAAATGATGTCCAAATCAACAAATTGTTAAATTTTGCATTAACAAAATTGTATGGATTATGAGACAACAAGGGACAAAATTAAATTATTTTAAAATAAATGAATACAAAATTATTTATTTTTAAATTATTGGAAATAAATTAAAATTTTTAGTATTTATTTATATATTTTGCATTTAAGCCTTAGTATTGTGAGATAGTTTTGTTTCAATGTTTTGTTGTAAGCCTTGGCCCGTTTTCTCCCAAACGGCAAACAATAGCAACCAGAGTTTTTTCTCTCATGCATTACCTGACCCTTTCTTTTTGGGGCCAGATTACCGTGACCCATTAAATGAGTCAACAGGGCCTTCCACCTTAAACGCCTTTTTCTTAACCCCAAAAAAAGGGCTAAAAGGCTTTTTCTTTTTTATAGCTCTTAGCCAACAAAGCGTTTTAAGAAATTTTTTTATTTATTCTTTGCTACAATTTCTTTTACAATATTTCAAAAAATTAATTCTTGCTAATTAAAGGCTCATTCTTTGTTTCCTCTCAATGCAATCGCTATACATAACAATCAGAATTAAAATATATTTTATTTTATCACTTTATAATACTTTTGTAATATTAAATAATTAAATAGAAACAATATGAAAGCCATGGCCAAAATAAAGTTTCCTCAAAGGATGGCTAATTGGTTGGAAATTAATATAAATTGTTTGAATGTTATCAACTGTCCAAAAATAAAGGCTCTGTTAGTATGAATCGATATGGGTCAAATTCATGTAACTTTGCAGTGATAAGCTTCATTTGATGATTGATTGATTATCATCCACAAGAAATTTATTAGAGGTATATTTTCTTAAAAAAATAACTCAAAGTTTTTATCAATATTTACAAACAACTCACTCGTTTACAGTATTGATAGCAATGAATTTTTATTTTAAAATGTTTAGGAGGCTAATAAAATTTTTATTTTCCTTTTAGTTTAATAAAAAAGTTATATGTATTCATTTATTATAATTAAACTTATAAAATTTTTTACAATTATTATAAATGTTGAGAAGTTTTAAATTTGAGTGAAATTTTGTTTTTTTTTTAAAAGGTGGCTTATTATAATGATTCAAACAATAAAAAACATACGGTCACCTACTTACAGAAGCAATAACATTAAGTTCTTTTTTTTTTTGGGTAGACTAAAAATGAAACTTTTAAATCTACAAAAAAAGTAACCAGATTAAAAAAAAAAGATAAAATCTATAATTCATGTGAAGCTTTTTCCATTCATCAAATTACACTTGAATATTTATCAAAAGCTTACTCAATGGACATATAAATCCTTTCAATAAAGAAAAAAGAATGGCGAAAAAGAAAAAAGAAATGACTGGAATTGCAAGTAATTCCTTTCAATAGAGAAAAAAAGAATGATGCAAAAAGAATAAAGAATGACTGTAAAACCAAGCAAATACTTTCAATAAACCCAAACGCACTAAACGAATAATAGTACGTAAAAGGAAATAAAAGTAAATTAAGGTTGAGTAAAGTTACCAAATCGGCAGACAAAGAATATTAAGTTATAAAAGCAAAGAATGACTTGGATGCAAGTCATTCTTCGAGTGAAACCAGATACATTCACTTTGCCAAATTTAAGTAGCCTTACACATAGATTAATTTGTTCAATCCTACACATAACCAAATCATGAAAACAAGATGCAGTAGTTGAGGTTTCATGAACAACTTTGCTTAGAAAAAGAGCTTGAGAATTAAACAGAGCACACATTTTTATGTAGAAAGCTACTACTGCTGTTGTTATGGACCTGAATCTCTTGCAGTAACTACAAGAATATTTAGAAGAGAGAAAGAAGTAGGGGCTATACAGATGGATCCTATTGAGCCTCATCTCTCTTTCTCTTTATCACTCTAACTAGAGGATCCATGTCCTATTGCTAGTACCAGCAAGAGTGGAAACGCTTCATTTGAGGAAACAACAGAAGTCACCCTCAACAGTAAGATTGTAACAGGTATGGAACTTGAGTTTTACAGAGTTGCAATGAAAGATAACATCAATGTATTTAGGCTATGTTTAGTATGCACCAAAAAAAAAAAAAGAATTAAGAAAATGGAAAAGAAAAAAAAAGAAGTAAGTAGATAGAATGAAAATGGCACTTATGTTCTTAATTTAAAAAATAATAAAAAGAATCAAATATTATTAAATAATGATAATAAAAGTATAATAGATATTTTTTTTATTTTCTTTGAAAATAGTGCATTCTGTGAGAAGTATATTGTAGGATATCAAATGTACCCTTAACGAAAGGGTAAGGAAATTGAGTTTATACTTGCCCCAAATAAAATACAATCCTTTATATATATCTCACAAATTATGGGGTATTAGAGGCATTCGTGGAACTGATTCTAAATGTCCTACACTTGTTATGAAAGCCAATGCCAAGGGTGAAAATAGGCCCTTCCAACTTAAAGGCCTTTTCTTTTGTCTAGCTCTAAGCCAATAAAGCGTTTTAAGAAAAAACTTTTTATTTTTTGCTATTATTTTTTAACATTTCAACAAATTAATTTTTGCTAATTAAAAGGGTCATTCTTTGTTTCCTATGAATGCAATCGCTATACATAACAATCAGAATTAAAATAAATTTTATTATATAATTTTATAATAATTTTGTAATGTTAAATAAGTAAATGGTTACAATATGAAAGCTATGGACAAAATAAAGTTCCCTCAATGAATAGCTAGTTGGTTGGAACTTAACCTAAGTTGTTTGAATATTATCAATTGCCCAAAAATAAAGATTCTGTTAATATGAATTGATATGTGTCACATTATTGGCTCCAAAGAGGAAAAAAAAAAAGATATGGATCCCATTCATGCAACTTTGCAATGCTAAGCTTCATTTGACGATTGATTGATTATCATTTACAGGAAATTTATTAGATATATATATTTTTAAAAAAATGTCGAGAAGTTTTGTATTGGAGTGAAATTTTTTGCATTTTTTAAAAAGGTGGCTTATTAATATAGTAATTCAAGCAATCAAAAACATACGATCACCTGTTTATAGAAATAATAACATTAAGTTTTTTTTTTTTGGTAGACAAAAACTGGAACTTTTAAATATATAAAAAACTAACCAGATTAAAAAAAGGTAAAATCTGAAATTTTTTGTGAAGCTTTTGTCCATTCATCAAACTACGCTTGAATGTTTATCAAAAGTTTACTCTATGGACATATAAATCCTTTCAATTTAAAAAAAAAAAAGAAAGAAAAAAAAAGAATGACTGTAATATCAAGTAAATCCTTTCACTAGAGAGAAAAGAATGATGAATAAAGAATAAAGAATGACTGTAAGACCAAGCAAATACTTTCAATTACCCCAAACACACTAAATGAATAATAGTACTTAAAAGGAAATAAAAGTTAATTCAAGTTGAGTACAGTTACCAAACCTGCAGACAAATAATATTCTATTAAGATATAAAAGCACATAATGACTTGGATGCAAAGTCATTCTTTGAGTAAAACCAGAGACATTCACTTTGCCAAATTTAAGTAGCCTTATATAAGGATTATTTTGTTCACTTCTACACAACCATATCAAGAAAACAAGTAACAGTAGTTGAGGTTTCATAAACAACTTTGCTTAGAAAAAGAGCTTGAGAATTAAATTTAGCTAAACTTCTCATGGAGAAAGCAGCCAATGCTGGCGCTACCACTAGCAAGAGTGGAAAGGCTTCTCCAGAGGCACCTGTTTTTATTGAGGAAATAGCAGAAGTCACCATCAACAGAGAGATTGTCACAGGTATGAAACCTGAGTTTTACAATGCTGCAGTGGAAGGTAACATCAATGCCTTTATGGAGATGGGTAAGGAAATTGAGTTCATACTAACCCCACAAAAAAATACAATTCTTCATATACACTTCACAAATTACATTGTAAAAGAGGCATTCGTGGAATGGATTCTATGCAAGTGTCCTGTACTTGTTATGAAGGCCAATGCCAAAGGTGAAACCATACTTCATGTAGCAGCAAGGTATGGACATTTCGAAATAGTGAGAAAAATAATTGAACATGCTAAAGCTCTCCCTAAAGATATTAATAATGAATTTGGAGCTGAGAAAAAAATTATAAGGGCCATAAATGATAAGAAGGACACAGCCTTGCATGAAGCAGTGCGTTATCGTCACCCACAAGTAGTGGAGTTCTTGACAAAGGAAGACTCAGATCACCCCTATTTTGGTAATAGGGAAAATGAGACTCCACTTTATATTGCTGCAGAGAGAGAATACTGGGACGTGGTGAATATAATACTAGAGAATAGTAATTCACCAAATCATAATGGCCCCAGTGGCAGAACAGTATTACATGCTGCAATCATTCGCAATAACAAAGGTATTGCATTGTATGATTTTGCAATTCATTATTTATAATTGTTAAATTTTGATTGTATATCAAGGACATATGATTTTTTTTAAGTATTAAGTGACAATAACAATAACAATGAACAGGGATATATATAGCAATTATTTTTTTTTTAATTTTCTCCAAACAACTCATATAAGCTTTTGAAATTATTAACATGTTATGTTCTTGGCTCTTTCTCCAACTAATGGTCATTAAATTAAATTTTCATACAAATTAAAGGATGGTAGGCATGTTTTTAATCCACACTTCAAATTGAAAAGCTTTCATGTGAAAAAGAAGTTGATTTTTAGATGAAATTAACAGTGGTTGATGTGTGTGTGTTATAGAAATAGTGTCCAAGTTGTGGACAAGGACTTTAGGCAGACAAGCAGATGAAAATGGTTGGGCTTTGGCCAGACAAGCAGATGAAAATGGTTGGGTTCCACTTCACTTGGCAGCACTCCATGAGTCTCCTGATTTGGCAGAGGAGTTGCTAAGGTGTGATAGAAATACGGCATACCTGAGAGACAACAAGGGAAGGACGGCTCTTCACTTTGCAGCACTTAAAGGGCGTGTGAAGATCATGGAAAAGATAATAGAATACTGTCCAGATTGTTCAGAATTGGTGGATGAAAAGGGCTACAACGCTCTTCATTATGCTGTTGAAGAGCCATTTAATCCCGCTGCAAAAATGATTCTGGGAAAACAATCCCTAAGCAACCTTTACAATGAGAAAGATGATAATGGGAACACACCCCTTCACCACCTTGCTGCTCGATGGAATTTTTTTCCTTATCATCCGCTTCTGGAAAATCCACACCAAAGGGTGGACAAAATGGCATTCAATAAACAAAATCAAACTGTTCTTGATGTTGCTTATGATAATCGGACTCAACCTTTTGCAACGGGGAAGGAGGTAACAAGTAACCGCATCTAGTTATTGAAAATTAAAGAACACAATATATGAATTCATTGGGTAAATTAATTTTGATATTTCACATGCATATCTATCTCCTTTTCTTAAATACTATGGTATAAAAACAACCAAACTATTTTCTATCTATTTGTGACCAATAATAATAAATAGAGTAATTAATTAATAGAGACCACAATATTGTGTAGCTAGGTACCATTCATGAAATAGGTCTTGCACTAGTTTAATTAGTTTTAATTTAAGTAATTACATTTATATAATGTATTAGTGAATGCAGCTGATTCATTTAATAATTAATAGATAATTCTCATTAAAAATGCAAATGTTAAAAGAGAATTGACAGGACTTTACTCGATACATGTTGTAGAACTTATTTTTACGAAATTTGAAAAAAATTGGAGCAATGAATGGTGGGCGAGTCATCAATAAGGATGTTAAAAAGAAGAAACAAGAGAAGATACAGGAATCAGCAGTTGACAAAAACAAGAAAAAAGAGGAAAAAGATGAGCCAGATCCAATTGACAGAGTAAGAGAAACCATCTCTGTAGTGGCCACATTGATTGCAACTGTAACATTTGCAGCAGGATTTACCTTGCCAGGGGGTACCATACAGGAAGGTGAACATCAGGGCTCTCCGATATTGAGTCATCAAGCAGCTTTCCAATTATTTGATGTAGCAGACTCTATCTCATTTTTTTTCTCCGCTTCTGCTGTGCTTTGCCATATTTTGTCGGCATTGTTGTCAAAAAAATTGCACAACATGTATAAATCACTTGTCAAGGTAGCCTTCTGCTTAACCATGGAGGCAATGGTATTCATGACCGCAGCATTTGCGACAGGCACATACGCTGTCGTGGGTGCTTCCAAAGGTCTTGGTGTTGTCACTCTTCTGACGGGATTGCCTTTTTTCTTCACCTTTATTTTTTCTCATTGGTTAGTTATCAAGGCAGCAAGGTCTCTCTATGAAGGGCAAAAGCGATCCAATCCTGAAAAATCTTTCTTGGCAGCAGAAGAGATTCAACTGCTCGATATATAGTATATGAGGTCCCCCAACATTTCAAATATTTTCTATTTCAATTCATGTCTATGGAATTCTGTTATTATTGTTTTTTTTTTACTTCATTAATTATATGTATCCAACCCGTGTGCCATCATTTACAAGAAAATACTTCATTCTTAATCAGTGAATTTTCACAAACAATTATTTTGCTAGTTTTGAATATTGTTTATTTAAATATGTGCAATTGTACTTTCTTTTGTTTGGTTTATAATTTCGGATCCTTTTTGGCTAATAGCTTTAATTTATTGAATTTTCTAAAATTGATTTTAAAATTTTCTATTTTTGTAATCAAGTTCACTCATTGTTGAATGATATTAATTATATTTTTGATAAGCTAGATTTTAAAATAAATGAATATAAATATTTCATAAAATGTTATTTTTATTGTCAAAATTTTATGTTCTTCATGAAAACAGCATTCATGAAATATTTGTCACAGAAATTCTTGTTTCTTGTGGATAGTCAAGTTATAAATCTGTTAATTAACGATATTTACATAATACTCTTTCCAGTTTCCACTGCAACACTATATTATTGGATATAAGTTTTAGTTGCCCACACAACCTTGTTTACTTTATGTATACTCTGTCATGTTATATTAGTAACACTTGACCAAAAAATAAAACCGAAGAAACTATAAAACGGTATTATATGAAATTCAGTATTCGATTTTAAATTTTTTTAAAGAAGCTGTTATCAGTAAACAATAGAAAATTGAGTAAGTTTTATAAGACACCGTTATCATGTGCAAGAGTGGAATATATACGAGAATCTCACAGCCCATTTGGGCTATCCTCGAAGGCTTAGAACTTGCAGCTCAGCGTAATATTAGAAAGATTGAAGTTGAAATGGATTCTCTCACAGGTCATTGGTTATTAACTTACGGTAATGATTTTTCTTCTCACCAATTATTTCACAGTCGTTAACCTTTGCAGGTGTTGGATGACAAAGTTCTATCAAGATAAAGCAAGACATTGCCATAGAGAAGCTAACGGTGTAGCTAACTACTTATCAAAATATGAGTCTGCTGCAACATAAAGTACATGGAGGATCTAAAATTTAATTAATCCTCATCACAGAACAAAGCATCGCTCCAAATACACCACAAAAAAGCACATATATAGTATGAAATTGTGCCGCTAGGGATGGGATCATTAATGATCAAATAACGTATTTAAAAAAAAGAATCATCAATAGTAAAAAAATTTTTAAAGTAAACGTATACTAAATTACTAATAAATAAACACTATGGCTTTCATTAAATTAATTAGGATAGATTAAATGTTAAAATTGTAAATATTTGTTATATTTCACACACACACACACACATATTATAAATATTTTTTTAACATAATTAAAAAAACTTAGATATTCACTTATTTAACAATATTGTCTAAAAACAATTTAGTTTGTAACCCCCATGCCCCCAATAATTAACAATGATTAACTATTATTATTTTGAAAGAGTATTTCCCGTCTAGAAATTTTGAGAAGATTAGATACATCAGAACCTTCAACCACCCTACAATTATTATTCCCTATGTTTTCACAGAAAAAAATAAAATTTGCTCTCTTTGCATTGTAAATTTGGAAGTCCTTAGTTTGCTCTGCAATCTTATCTGCAGAGAGAGAGAGAGAGAGAGAGAGAGAGAAGCGTTCGTGGTTGTTAGGCTTGAAACTGATAGTAAACTTAAAACTTCTGCTTTGAAATTCTTAAAAATATTTTTTGGCCCAAATAAAAAAGGAATTCTTGAAAATATTTTCCACCAAAAATTTGAACCTCCCAATATATCCCCTGACATTGTGCAGAGTCTTTAAATTCTTGAAGGTGAAGGGGGCACTTCGGGCTTCATCTTTGGCCATTATACGCTAGGTAAGGCAATCTCATTGATCTTCATCACTATATATATATATATATATATATATGTCATTAATTTTTAATTTTTAAATCCTTGAGTTACTTCTCATTTCATTTGATATACATTTAATTTCTCCATAGTAGATACCAGTTTTATAAGATGAAAGTTTAATTGTTGAGAGAATTTTAGATATGCTCAATTTTGGTAGCGCATAAAAAGTATGGATATTGGCACTAACACAAAACATGGAACAATATTGTGACGAAACGATAAATGTAACAAATTTGAAGTGTTCATTCTTGTATACGGATTATCTTACATTTGAAGCGCCAAAATGATGCAATCAAATTGGGAAGATCTTGGTCGTTCAGTCGATCCAGCGGCCAACCAAACACCACGTGTCCTGGGGTGTCAAAACGCAACATTTCGATTTAATAAAACAATGCGTTTTGACACCCGGTTTTTCAACATAAAATTCAGTCAAAATCATGGCCGTCCACTTTGTATGACACACGTGGCCTCTAAGAACAACCCAGACGCTGCGTTTTGCCCAGACTTTGTTATGCGGCAACCCAAAACGCTCAGTTTTGCAGGACTCCATGAATTTCACAAACTCTGCATGCGATGGTAATCCTTAGCTGACGAGGGTCAAGGTTAGAGCCATCAGACTATTGGACTCGCATTTTTTTTCACAACTTTAGAGATTTTAAAATTTTAAATTAATTTAAGATAAAAAATTTTAACTTAAAATCGTAAGTTATAATTTTTTTATATATTTAAAATTTTTAATTTTAAGATCCTTTAAAATAATTTTAAAATGAATAAATTATATACATTAATCTCTTAAATTTTATTAAAATTACACAGATATCTTATAAAATTTTTTTTTTTATATTTTATTCTAATTTTAAAATTTTTAACTAAAATAACTAAAATAGCCTAAATACATAATTTTTTTAAACTAAAAAAATTTAAAATTAAAGTAAAATCTAAAATAATTTTTTGTTTCATAAAAAGTATATGTAATTTACTCTTTTAAAATTAAAGTCTTTTAATATATATATCATTAACTTCTAATACTCAATTATAATTTTTTATCTTTTTGAAACCCATACAAGTTTTCCTTTCTTAGTGCAGTATAGACAAGAGGTAAAAGAAAATGACTTAACAAAGAAATTTTTAAATAACTTTATATTTTTTTCCTTCGTATTCTACTTTAGATTTGTCAAATATGCACTTTTGTTTTCTTAATAGCATATTCATTTTTTTTTTTCCTTTTTTACAAAATTTGCTAAGTCTTTTGTCAAGGTTGTAACTTGTTACTTTATAATTTTATTTTCTTCTAAAACTAATTCTAGATTAGATTTAGCATATGAACATTCTTCTAACTTGGAATTTATCTGTTGTTCTTCATATTTAGCAAGTAAATTTTTAAAATCAATAAACGCTTATTAAATGTTTCATCTAATTCAACATAAGATAGTGAATTTTCATTTGTTACCGTATTGTTTTCAAGAGCCATGAAGCACATGTTAGCCATTGCTTGTTCAAGTTCTTCATCTTCATCTTCATCGCTCTAAATTGCCATGACTTTCTTCTTCTCATAGGGTTTGGTAGGTTTCTTCTTCAAGTATGGACACTTTGATATGATATGTCCATTCTTGTCACACTTCTAGCATGTACTTATGGTCTTTACTAGTTTCTCCTTTTTCTAGTTGCTTTTTGGCATGCTTCCCTTGTTCTTCTAGATTTCTTTCTTCCTTTTTATGTATTTGTCTAGCTCTTTTAAGGAAAAGGCTATGCCTTATGCATCCAATTCACCTTTCATCTTCTTTTGTGAAGGGTTCTTCAATTGTAGCAGCTTTTAAGGCTACTAACTTCCTTCTCTACTCGAATTCATGTCTTTTTAGAATTTTTCTCATATGTGTTATTATCCCTCGAAGTTCATCATATGAGAGAGCATGGAGATTTTCACTTTCGATAAAGTCCACCTTTGATTGCCATTTCTGTGTGAGGCTTCTAAGAATTTTTTGATTAAGCTTAAGATTAGTATATTTTCAAGAGCTTTTAAATCTCCTAGCAATTTAGCAAACCAATTATAAATTTATTTGACATTCTTACCCTCTGTTATGTGAAAGAATTTGTATTCATATACTAGCATGTTAATATTACTTTCTTTTACTTTAAATGTCCCTTCATGAAGGATGATGAGTTTCTTCCACATTTCCTTGCCTGTCTCACAACTTCAG